>CM068840.1:67665872-67743372 GCA_028554795.2 Sinohyriopsis cumingii
CTTAGTCTTCCAGAAGGTCCCCCCGTCTCACTTAGCTCTGATAACACTGCCCGGAATGAAACATGTCTAAACATTACCTGGGGAGAACCGTCTCAACCTAATGGAGTCATCATTGACTATCAAGTAAGTAGTACTTGTATTGTTGAGTCAAAAATATATGTATTTTACATTCTCATTAGAAGTTTAATCAACCTTATGATCATCAGAATCCAAGCAAGGAATACGAGCTCTTTCCCCAAAAAGCCATTCTTATAATTTTGCAAAGATATCCAGTTTGGAGTAAATATAGTATTTGTTCAGTTATGTGATCTCTTAAATCTGACCAATTCTATGTAAATAAGAATAATATATTTGTGTACTCTACACATTTTGCCTTCCTTCATTTCACAAGGTCCTAATTACATGGTCAAGATCAGTATTTGAAGTTTTCTTTTGGAGTTCTAATTTGGCTCTATAACTTGGAGTTCTTGTCTT
This sequence comes from Sinohyriopsis cumingii, assembly GCA_028554795.2. Lineage (NCBI taxonomy): Eukaryota > Metazoa > Mollusca > Bivalvia > Unionida > Unionidae > Sinohyriopsis > Sinohyriopsis cumingii. The sequence continues at coordinate 67,666,347 of CM068840.1, forward strand.
TACAGCCAAGGTCACAGGCATTTGTATTTATGGTTACCTTTATTAAATTTTGTGCTTAATAACTTTAAATCTGTTTGAAGTTCAGGGATGAACTGTGGCAGATTTATTTCTCAGTTTGATGCCACCTCATGTATTACAATCAAGATTTTTTCTTCAAGGTCAAAGTCACTGATCAATTTCTTCCCCTTTTCTGCACTTTTACTCTAATGACCTTTGACTTAGAGACTTGAAAGTTGGTTAATTTCCTTGTCAGCCTACGAACTCAACAGCTGTTAAAAGGGTCACATCCCAAGTGTTTTGCTGTTTACACATATGGTGTTCTTACCACAGCTCTGTCAAAAGGGTCAAATGCAAAGTTTTATATACAAATATGGTGTCTTCAGCTCTGACAAAATGGTCACATCCCAAGTTTTATCATTGTATACACATTTGGTGATCTTAGTACAGCTGTCAAAAGGGTGACATCCCAAGTTGTCTCATTGTATATACATTGGTGATATCATCACATCTCTGTCAAAAGGGTGATATCCCAAGTTTTATTATTGTATACACATTGGTGATCTCACCATAGCTCTGATAAAAGGGTCACATCCCAAGTTTTATCATTGTATACACATTGGTGATCTCACCACATCTCTATCAAAAGTTTCATATCCTTAGTTGTATCGCTGTATACATATTTAGTGATCTCATTACAGTAGGCAGGGGAGATAAATTCACTGAATTAGTTTCTTTATTCTGGAAATATATCTTTACTATTATTGATTACTGTAATTAACATAGTAAATAACCAGACACTCCAATTTTCTAGACACCATTCTTTAAAACAATTACAACAGTTTTAAATAGTACAAACAACTCTCTGCACATAGCAGGCTTTTTTTAAAAAGCTGATGAACTAAAAATATATATCAGGCTTGAGGAAGGGATGCTACTGACCCATGGGAACCTACTGGCAAGTTTTCTCACATATTCACATTGTTAAGCCCATGTGGATAGTCTGGTGAGATGACAGTGATTAGCAAAGGTGATCACATTTGACCACTTGGCCATACAGGGCCACCAATCTAGAGTATGCAAGAGAGTAAATATTTTGTGTATGACAGACTGGTTTTCCACAACTGATAAGCCTGCATGGACAGATTGGTTTCCTACAACTGATAAGCCTGCATGGACAGATTATGGCAAGTAATCATCTGCTTAAATGATATCTCAGGGTCTTATTTACCTTTCATTTATTTTATCATTTTTTATTATTGAATAAGGTTGAAGTCACATTCCAAGGATGGGGTGAGTAGGTGGGGAATTAATGTTGAGAAATGGTAGGTGGGTTTCACTGGAAGCTTTGGATCCATTATCCATGGGTTTTGATATCCCATGATAGACAAACCCTTGTGAACATCCCAATGGAATTGTTGGAACAGCCCGACCAACACTTATACACCATATGAGTGAACTCCCCTTGAGTCACAAACATGTAGTTTCCTGTCTTGTTTCTGCAAGAGTTCACAGTGAATTGTGTTATGACTATAGTCTCAAATAAATTCAAGATAATAGAGAAAACCAAACAGTTTTGTAAAGTTATGCAAATAATTTCTTTCCTGTGAATACAAAGTGAGAAATTAAAAATAACTTACAGTATAGTGAATGAAATCTTAAATAGTCCTAAAAGTTCTATCACAAGTTCAGAAGTATCCCATATTCTAAATTAGTTCCCTTGGTGTTTTGAATGAAGTCCAGCCTATTGTGCTGATGTGCTCATCTGGAATAGAGTGATGTGCTAACAGTCTTGATGTATCACAATGATATAATCCATTGTCTTGAAAAGAATTCACATTAATTCCAAAACAGCTACTTACTCCAAAGTTTATGAGTACCTTGCAATTCCAATAAAAATTGAAATTAATAAAATTAAATCCTCTCAGGTGAATTCAACTAAATGACTCCACTAAGATTGATGTTTACAATAGGAATAACTAATTCCCAGGGAAATTTCCCTTATGAAAATTAAAACCTAAGGCACAATTGCAGAACCAGATTGAGGGTAAAATAACCATTTGTAGATCATTCTACTTGTCATGTCCTTTAGCAGCTAATGAATCAGAAATAAGGTAACCTGGTTTTTCTAGGAGCAAACTCATGACCTGAGCACAGATGCCATCAGATTTGTCTACAAAATTTCTTCTTACAGTTTTGAAGGTCCAAAGACCACAATAACATGTTTACTCATATTTACATGTCATCCAGTTGAGTTGAAAACCTGTATGCCAGACCAATAAAAACCTTACAAAGACAAAACAAAACTTACACAAAAAGATGTATTCATGCATTATGTATGGTCAACAGCTTTAGTACAGCAAATGCCATAAACGAACTAATTTTACACAAATTTCATGATTATTTACATATTTTTTAAAATTCTTTTGATTTTCCGTATGTTGTAACACACACACACACGTTATTATATGCAACACATGCATCCTTTGCACTTTTAAAAATGTAATCAGGGGTATTAAAGTCTATGCAGCAGGTGTCAATGTTTATTTTACACTTCGAAAATGATGTTAGTATGTCTGCATTCAGGGACTTCCTACAATCTGTATATATTTTTTTCATCATAGAAACATATCTTTCAGTCTGCATTGTTGTGTGGCAAGGTAAGTAGTTGCTGAATAACTAATTTCAGATTTGGGCATGTGGATGCCACCAGTACTAATTGTCTGGCTGATAATATCCAGCCAGTAGTTATACAAAAACTTCTTTTCTAGCGATCATCTGTTAATACATGCACACGCACATAACACATGATGCACTTAGGCACAAGTGTCATCATATCGATGACCCCATATTGTCAAGACCATACCATTTTAAGCTTGACTGTGAGCATTTGATTTTTCACAAGATGACGTCCTAAGGAATGTTCACTTTTGGAAAATTAATGCTTACAGTCCAGATCTAAAATTATGATGTCATTGATATGAGGTCACTTGTTACCTAGTGTATTGTGGCATTACGATGTGATTGATATGAAGTCACTTGTTGCCTAGTGTATTTTAGCATTACGATGTCATTGATATGAAGTCACTTGTTGCCTAGTGTATTGTGGCATTACGATGTCATTGATATGAAGTCACTTGTTACCTAGTGTATTGTGGCATTACAATGTCATTGATATGAAGTCACTTGTTGCCTAGTGTATTTTAGCATTACGATGTCATTGATATGAAGTCACTTGTTGCCTAGTGTATTGTGGCATTATGTCATTGATATTAAGTCACCTGTTACCTAGTGTATTGTGGCATTATGATGTCATTGATATGAAGTCACTTGTTGCCTAGTGTATTGTGGCATTATGTCATTGATATTAAGTCACCTGTTACCTAGTGTATTGTGGCATTATGATGTCATTGATATGAAGTCACTTGTTGCCTAGTGTATTGTGGCATTACGATGTTATTGATGCAAAGTCACTTGTTACCTAGTGTATTGTGGCATTATGATGTCATTGATACGAAGTCACTTGTTACCTAGTGTATTGTGGCGTTACGATGTCATTGATGCGGAGTCACTTGTTACCTAGTGTATTGTGGCATTATGATGTCATTGATACAAAGTCACTTGTTACCTAGTGATTGTGGCATTATGATGTCATTGTATTATGTCATTATGATGTCATTGATATGAAGTCACTTGTTACCTAGTGTATTGTGGCATTACAATGTCATTGATATGAAGTCACTTGTTACCTAGTGTATTGTGGCATTATGTCATTGATACGAAATCACTTGTTACCTAGTGTATTGTGGCATTATAATGTCATTGATATAAAGTCACTTGTTACCTAGTGTATTTTGGCATTATGATGTCATTGATATGAAGTCACTTGTTACCTAGTGTATTTTGGCATTATGATGTCATTGATATGAAGTCACTTGTTGCCTAGTGTATTTTGGCATTATGATGTCATTGATATGAAGTCACTTGTTACCTAGTGTATTGTGGCATTATGTCATTGATACGAAATCACTTGTTACCTAGTGTATTGTGGCATTATAATGTCATTGATATAAAGTCACTTGTTACCTAGTGTATTTTGGCATTATGATGTCATTGATATGAAGTCACTTGTTACCTAGTGTATTGTGGCATTATAATGTCATTGATATAAAGTCACTTGTTACCTAGTGTATGTTGGCATTATGATGTCATTGATACAAAGTCACTTGTTGCCTAGTGTATTGTGGCATTATGATGTCATTGATACGAAGTCACTTGTTACCTAGTGTGTTTTGGCATTATGATGTCATTGATACGAAGTCACTTGTTACCTAGTGTATTGTGGCATTACGGTGTCATTGATATAAAGTCACTTGTTACCTTGTGTATTGTGGCATTATGATGTCATTGTATTGTGGCATTATGATGTCATTGATATGAAGTCACTTATTACCTAGAGTATTGTGACATTATGAACTGTTGGAGAATTTGGACTTAAAATGGTATTGGTACTTCTATCTCTTTTTAAATAATGAGAAAAGAGGAAAATGTTCGTAAAATTTTAATAATTGCCGTAACAGTCCTGTAAGAAAGTACCATAATAAAGTAAAGGAAAATGTCAGAGATAATGGAAAGAAAAAGGTAAGTGATAAAGTAAATTACTTGATAAAGTAAAGGAAAATGTATGCAACAAAGTAAAGGAAAGTTAAGAGACATTTGGAAATATCAAAAATGTGTGACTTATTGTAAATCAGCATTACAAAGGTGAGTGATTCCTACCTCGATAAAAGGTGTGAATTTGATTATTGTTATTAGTATTTTTTTATACACTGTTGACATTACCTTTAAAGTAGTTTTGTACCCAAGACGGAAGGATGTTCATTCTTCAATGTGACTTGACCCCCCTCTTTTTTCTTTAGTTCTGGTGTTGTGAATAGTGGTATATTGAATGATTTCATTGTAGCTAATGTAATTTGTATACTTTAATTATATAGTTTTTCTGCTATTTCTAATATTTTTGGACAAATATGTACCACTATATGGTGTAAAATATGGAAATATATTCTCTTTTAGGTCAACTACACTGAAGTAGGGAGTGACATAATCCCAAAAGTTGTTGCCATTACAGTGAATTCTACATACTGTTACATTTGCAACCTTACTGCAGGACAGATGTACATGTTTACGGTACGAAGTAGAAATGCAGGTGGTTATGGACCAGCTGACCAACTTAGAGTATTCACGGAGCATGGGACTCCTCCTAAACCCCCTCCTCCTGTTTTTATAACTGCGACAGTGTCGACCATTACTGTTGCTTTGGATCCAGTGATAATACCTGCTCGACTGTTGACTGCTTATGCAGTATTTGTGAAAGATTTAATGAATCAGAGAAAGAGGAGACAAGGCCAGGTACCCAATACAACTTGTCCAGGGAATTCTTCAGTTCTTGGTGACATGGTTGCCAAATTGCAACAGAGAGACATTCTTCAAAGAATAGATTTCCAAATTGGTGATAATAAGACATATGGTGGAATCAGAAACTATCCACTGACAAAGGACCATTTGTATGATATTTCATATGTTGTCATAAGTGACATAGATGGAATATGTAAATTTAATTTTAGTAAGATACAGAGTCCAGTAAAGGCTATCCCACCAACAGCACCAGTTCAAGTCCCAGTCGATAAGAGGGAAGACACCAATACAGGACTTGTCATCGCTATTGTTGTCATCATCCTGCTTGTGGTGATTGCAGCCATTATTTTTGGTATTGTATGGTGGTACAGAAATAGGCAGGAACAGCCATACTCACCTCAATTTGATGACAAGGATAGTTTCTCAATGTATATGTGCCAGGAGGAGTACAATCCTCAAAAGTACTGGAACACGGTATATTCATTGAGAGAAAGTAGGTACATTGTTGCTGGAAGAGATTACCATTACACAGACAATGAGCCATATATGAATGGGTCCACAGTTGCATACAGAACTACAGCACCATTAACATTCCAGGAAGAATTTCGCAACCTACCACGCAAGGTGTTATTCTCCTGTAACAGTGCAAAAATTCCTGCTAATCGACAAAAGAATCGATTTCCTCACCTACTACCATATGACCATACTCGCGTGAAGCTGGACCCAGATGTAAATGTGAAGACTGATTACATAAATGCCAGTTTTATTCATGGCTATCAGAGGCAAAGTGCTTATATTGCTGTTCAAAGCCCTTTTGATGAAGATACAGTGCTTGATTTTTGGAGGATGATTTACCAGTACCGGATCAGTGTTATAGTAATGGTGGAGAAAATTGTAGAAGATAATATTGTCAAATGTACCCAGTATTGGCCAGAGGCAGGTCGAGTCAGATACGGTGAATTTGAACTGGACCTCATAAAAACAGATATATTTGCAGACTTTTGCATCAGAACTATCAACCTTCGACTCAAGAGTGAGAAGGAATGGCAGCTGGTTAATATTTTTGAGTTTCTCTCCTGGCCGGAACATGGGGTCCCTGATAATGCTATCCCTTTACTTGAGATGCGTCGTAAAGTTCGAGAATGTCAGAAACAAGGGGATGATCGGACTCCAGTAGTTGTCCACTGTGGGACAGGGGTTAGTAGAACAGGGACATTTATTGCAATAGATGCCCTGTTGGAGCAGTATGAAAGAGAAGGCAGGATAAGTGTTCATTCATTTGTCAAGAAGATTAGAAAAGATCGCATTGCAATGGTTAGAACTGTAAAGCAATACGTTTTCATTTATGAAGCAATATTTGAAGCGTTTATTGTGGGGAATGCAACCATGGATTTTGACATGAAGGAAAAGTACCACCAGCTTACTAAGAAAAACCCCAAGACAGGACATTCTTACCTGAAAGATCAGTTTAAATGTCTCCAAGAATTCACAAGAAAGATTTATCCTAATCAATGTGCAGCTGCTTATCTCCCTGCAAATGCAGACAAGAATAGATTCCCAGATGTTGTGCCTCCTGATGCATACCGTCCTCTTTTAAGGACACCTGGTGGATTGGGACGAACAGATTACATCAATGCATTATTCCTAGATGGCTATCGTCACCCAAATCACTTCATCATTACACAAACTCCCCTTCATACAACTGTGATAGACTTCTGGAAACTTGTATATGATTATGATATACATACCATTGTAATGATGGAGAATTACAAAAATGAAGATGATACATGTGCCGAATATTGGCCGTCTGAGGACATGAAACAATATGAACCATTCTTTGTTCAGTGTGTGCAAGTCTTCCAGGAGGAAAATGTCACAATTAGGGACTTGAATCTTATAAACATGCAGACCCCAAAACAGAAAAGACTGATTCGACAGTTCCAGTTCAATGCTTGGTCAGACCCTGAATTTACTCCCAAATCAAAGTCAATGTTACTGGATTTGATATACCTCGTAAAACAATGGCAGGTACAAACTAATAAAAACCAAATGCCAATTCTCATCCACTGCAAAGATGGTGCTACCCATAGTGGCTTGTTCTGTGCTGTGTATATCCTCTGTGAGAAATTTGAGGAGGAGGGAGAAGTTGATGTTTTTCACACCATCAAGCACCTCAAGAGGAGGAGGTCACAGATTATTGACATCCTCGTGAGTTTACTTCTTTAAAGTTTGTCTGTCTGCTTCTTTCTTTATTCTTTTCTTTTTCCCCAATTTCCCAGTTCCTGATGTGTATTTACATTTTTGTGCAGGAGTCATCTCTTTGTGAGACTGCCTTACAGATATTAACATAGTTAAACTGCATTTGGATTAAATATATCCTTACAGATATTAACATCATTAAACTGCATTTGGATTAAATATATCCTTACAGATATTAACATAATTAAACTGCATTTGGATTAAATATATCCTTATGGATATTAACATAATTAAACTGCATTTGGATTAAATATATCCTTACAGATATTAACATAATTAAACTGCATTTGGATTAAATACATCAAAATAGAATTTCAGAAATGGTTTAAATATGCCGCATTTTTAATTTGTCATTTGTTCTGGTTCTGATGTTGGTAGTTGAAACAGATTTTTATCTTGCACTTACAAAGGAGGGATGTTGCTAGATGAAACAAATTGAAATACAGGGCCATCAAATTGAAATACAGGGCCATCATGAAACCTTTAGTAGAGTCACATAGGATATGAGTTAAATAGAACAACTTGACTGGCACTTGAAATTATTTCTTAGATTCAAGCATCAGAGTCTTTTTGTGCACCACAGACAGTTAATGTTTATTTGTTTGTAATTTTACTGATCTTATGTAATGTTATGAAGCAAATATTAAATAACATCCTGTTTGAATATTTTAGATGTGAAATCACATTAGACATCCATTTTTATTTGATCAGTTCCTAAGTGATGTGTAGCTCAGAACTATGATTATGTGCTGATGTTTATCCATATCATGAAGGTTTTCATATCTTTAAGCCATTATTTGAAGGTTATCTTATCTTTAAGCCATTATTTGAAGGTTTTCTTATCTTTAAGCCATTATTTGAAGGTTATCTTATCTTTAAGCCATTATCTGAAGGTTGTCTTTATCTTTAAGCCATTATTTGAAGGTTTTCTTTTCTTTAATCCATTATTTGAAGGTTATCTTATCTTTATGCCATTATTTGAAGGTTTTCTTATCCTTAAACCATTATTTGAATGTTATCTTATCTTTAAGCTATTATTTGAAGGTTATGTTAATCTTTAGGCCATTATTTGAAGGTTTTCTTATCTTTAAGCCATTATTTGAAGGTTATATTATCTTTAAGCCATTATTTGAAGGTTATCTTATCTTTAAGCCATTATTTGAAGGTTATCTTATCTTTAAGCTGTTATTTGAAGGTTATGTTATCTTTAAGCCATTATTTGAAGGTTATGTTATCTTTAAGCCATTTTTTGAAGGTTATGTTTTCTTTAAGCCATTATTTGAAGGTTATTTTATCTTTAAGCTATTATTTGAAGGTTATCTTTTCTTTAGCCATTATTTGAAGGTTATTGTATATTTAAACCATACTATGAAGGTTATATTTTCTTTAAGTCATTGTTTGTCATTTCTTTAAGGATCAATACAGGTTTTGCTACAAGACTCTTTGGGACTACATTAACATGCGGATGCCTGGTGGTACTCTGACAGACAAAATGAGTTGTTCCCAGTCAGATCATGTTTACTACGGCAGTCAGAGTCTCAGTTCCTATGCCTCACACAAGGAACTTATATATGAATAAATGAAACACAGACTCCTGTGGATTTGTGACGATAGGCAAATGTGACAGCAGTAAGTTGCTTGGCTGAAAGAGTTCTGCCAATGATTACCAGTTTCTTTTACATGTATCTGGAATTGTTTGAGAAAAGTATCTTAAGCATGTCAAGAACTTTCATGAAAAATAACCCAATTCTTAATGGAAGTTAGGAAAAGGTTTACCATATATCATTGACCTTTTAATGAATATTATTAAATTTCAGAATCTTCTGAACTTGTTTATTTATATTGGACAGAGGCAATTATTAAATGTACTTGTGCTTTTTTTATCTCCAGGTGATGAATGCAAAACCCTCTATACTCATCCTAGTTTTGTCCATGTTATTTTTATCTGGTGAATGTATACAAATCAGTGAAAATCTCAAAACTGTGATAATTGTACTCCACATGAACATAATTTTACATGTATTTTCTTAGTTTTTAGTTTTATTGCTAGAGAAATTGCCATGCATTTACAACTACCTATAGTATTTGCACATGATCTCGTTTGTTCGTACTGATTTTAAAAACAACAGACTTCAAGAATATGAAAATCTACATAACTTTGTCATTTCATTCATTGATTTATAAGTTCAAACCTGATTGTTGCCAGGGAGTCCCAAAAGCACTGTCAAATTGTTGGCAATTTGAATCAAACAGAAGTTTCTTCAGTATCATGGTAGCCATATTTGCATGGATGAGTTTATTTTTCAGTCAATTGATGTGATGCATTTAACTGTCTTTGATAATATCAATAATTTCACAAATTTTGGAGTTAAATCTCTTTGAACATATGTATATAAGAGATCCACATTTTTTATTTGTTCAGTTTGTTTAAGAAATATTAAAACTCGACATTGCAAATATTTGATGTAAATGAGTTCTTTTATTGAAATGGAATATTCTAGTAACCAGAAAAGGACGTTGAATGGTCTGTCTGCTTGTTTACATAGGGAGCTTCCATTTGCTTAGAAATGATATAAATCAACAGTATTAGGGACCCCTTGGCTACAATCAGGTTAGAAATTATAAATCAGTGAATGAAATCACAAATGTTTTGTGCAGTTTTATATCTCTGATGCTTTTTGTTTTTAACATCAGTAGGAGTTACAATCAAATGGGAGGGTCTGCAAAAACTATAGGTTATTTCTGCAAGAGAGAAGTATGCCTCGTATGTTTGTCAATGGAGTTTTTACAGAAAAATCATGCATTTTATTTGCTTGAAATTCTTCCACACAAAAAAAAACAAAAAAATCTTTTTGAATCGCCTTGGCTATTTCTATCATTAGATTGACTGTATGATTCAGAAGTTATGAATTTAAAAAATAATTTGATCGTTTATAAAATCTTGGTCAGTCCTTGTTTTGTAAATAGTTACAATAGTCAGAAATAGCAGTTATTGAAATACCGTATATACTTACTTATGAGTCCAACTGCAAACTGCACAGACCCAGATCTGCCATTGCATAATGGGCCAGCAGACCTGGGTCTGTGAAGTTTGTGAGGAGCAGTCTGTAGAACAAACAACATAGACCCTAATCTGCATATGCACTATGCTATGGCACATCAGGATCTATGTTGTTTGCAGTTTGACTGGACTTATAAGTGGGTATGTACAACACATTCAAGGTATGATTGGCATGATTGACCATGAGGATGCAAATGATTGACAATGTGATCAATGTTTCCATTAGATTATTCAACAGGTCATACAATTTTATATATTGTGTGTTTTGTTTGTCTAAAGTTGAAACTTTGATTTTTATTGTAGCTATGTCAGTGTAAAAGAAAGTTTAAATTCTCATTCCACATTTGTACCAAGAATGTGTACTGTACAAATCTGCAAATAATTCAAATAAAATGGTAAACAAGATAGATCCAGATCTGCCATTGCATAATGTGCTTGAACGTCAGGATCTATCTAGTTTATTCTACTGTTTACTCCAAAGATACAGCCAGATCTGCCAGTACTTTATACAGTTTGGTGCAGTTTGCAGTTGAACTTGTTGTTTAAGCAATTATATGGTATCCCAAAAGGCTGCACGCAAACCATGTACATGATGTCTCATACTGGTAGTAGTATGTGTTTGTATGTATAAACATCTGAAAAGAGGTTCCAGTACCCCAATATATGTTCAAATTTCTATTTTGAATTCTTCTGACATGACGTTACAGTATACCCAATATGTATTCATATTAGTACATGGAGAGCTAGTTAAATCTGAAAAGAATTTTCAATATTCTTGTATATTCTTGTTAATACATGGAGATCTGTCTGTGCCTGAAAAGAGGACTTGTTTCTTTCACACATTTGGGAGGTGAATGACTCAGCCTTTTCCATGCAGCACTCCCAAACATTGTACCTGAAAATGATTTATGTTTGTTGGTTTTAAAAGGGTTTACTTCACTTTGTAGGTTTTGAAAGGCTTACTTTACTTTGTTGGTTTAGAAAGGGCTTCCTTTATTGTTTTTGTTGGTTTTAAAAGGGCTTACTTCACTTTGTTTCTTGGTTTTAAGAGGGCTTCCTTTACTGTGTGTGTTGGTTTTTGAAAGGGCTTACTTTAGTTTGTTTGTTGGTTTTAAGAGGGCTAGCAAAACTATGTTAGGTGAGTTTAAAAGTGCTTACTATTCACAAAAATTATTTAAATAATATATGCCATTGACTTGTTTATAATACAAGCTGTTATGTGAATAAATTCAATGCCATTGACTTGTTTATAATACAAGCTGTTATGTGAATAAATTCAATGCCATTGACTTGTTTATAATACAAGCTTTTCTGTGAATAAATTCAATGCCATTGACTTGTTTATAATACAAGCTGTTTTGTGAATAAATTCAATGCCATTGACTTGTTTATAATACAAGCTGTTATGTGAATACATTCAATGCCATTGACTTGTTTATAATACAAGCTGTTATGTGAATAAATTCAATTCCATTGACTTGTTTATAATACAAGCTGTTCTGTGAATAAATTCAGTGCCATCGACTTGTTTATAATACAAGCTGTTATGTGAATAAATTCAATGCCATTGACTTGTTTATAATACAAGCTGTTCTGTGAATAAATTCAATGCCATTGACTTGTTTATAATACAAGCTGTTATGTGAATACATTCAATGCCATTGACTTGTTTATAATACAAGCTGTTATGTGAATAAATTCAGTGCCATCGACTTGTTTATAATACAGTCTGTTCTGTGAATAAATTCAGTGCCATTGACTTGTTTATAATACAATCTGTTCTGTGAATGAATTCAGTGCCATTGACTTGTTTATGATATAAGCTGTTATGTGAATGAATTCAGTGCCATTGACTTGTTTTCAGTATATGCTGTTCTGTGAATGGATTCAAGGCCATTGACTTGTTTATAGTATAAACTGTTCTGTGAAAGGATTCAAGGCCATTGACTTGTTTATAGTATAGGCTGTTCTGTGAATGGATTCAAGGCCATTGACTTGTTTATATTATAGGCTGTTATGTGAATGAATTCATTGCCATTGACTTGTTTATATTATAGGTTGTTATCTGAATGAATTCATTGCCATTGAGTTGTTGATAGTGTAAGCTGTTCTGTGAATGGATTCAAGGCCAATGACTTGTTTATATTATAGGTTGTTATGTGAATGAATTCATTGCCATTGACTTGTTTATATTATAGGTTGTTATTTGAAAGAATTCACTGCCATTGAGTTGTTGATAGTGTAGGCTGTTCAGTGAATGGATTCAAGGTCTTAACATGATTAGCTCATAAGGATAATGACTGAGTCTTTAACTTTTTTCAAAATAGGTTGTCTTTAACTTTTTTCAAAATAGGTTATGGTTGATTATACCTGGATGTGAAGCATAGAAAATAGTACCCTGGTATGGTTTAGCTTATTTATTAATTTGTATATCTGTGATATTGTTAATGTTGCTTTTGAGGTACATTGTTTGTTCTGCTATTGGGTCCTTGAGATTATTTGATTGGAAGATATTACAAAGTATTGTTTTCACAAATCTCATTTAGTGCAGGACCCTCATTTTGTGACAAACATCTGAAAATGAAAAATGTTTATATTTTATGCCAAACTCACTTGATTCTTGTTTAGTTCTTAATAATTTTCATGTAACTTTGTAGTCTATATTAATGCCTGCACTAAATTAAAATAATGTTAGGTTCTTCTGGCAGTCAAATATTGACAGTTGTAGAGAGCTCCCACCTAGCTCCCTGACCATTGTGGATAAATGATGTAAATAACTTAAAGAGAGTTTTTTTTACTTCAACAGGTGGCTGTAGAATTGGTGTACATTAATGCATCCAACATAGTTGATGCCTTCATTTTGAAGGATTTTTGTTGTTGTTGTTGTTGTAGGGTTTAACACCATTTTTCAGCACAAGATAGGCTATACATGGCGGCCAGTATTAATGGTGGAGGAAGAACCCGGGAAAACCCTGGAAAGAACCACCCACCCACGAGAAGCTACTGGAAAGCTTTCTCACATACCCACATTGGCTGAATCCGAGACTCGAACTCATGCAGACACAGGTGAGATGGCAGTGATCCGTAACGGAGAGTGCTTTAGACCACTCGGCCACTCGGGGCCCCCCATTTTGAAGGACACTCCTGCCTACATAGGGTAATGAAGAGTTTAGAAACATTTACGAGGAAAATGCCAAAATGACAATCACTTAATTTACCAATAATGATTTTTTTTCTTCCCTTGTTGTTGTTTTGGGTTTAATTCCATGTTTAGTCCATGATAGACTACACGTTTACTCTTCTGACCAATGGAAAAGAAGACCATCACAAAACAATATCAAAGAGAAAAGGGAATGGACTTTATAATTATTTAGAAGAAAAACAAATCATGAGTGAGAAGAAAAATTGCTTTAAAATGTATTTTATTTTTAACCAACCTCTCCCAATAGGTGTGGATAGATTGTCAGTATTGATAATAGGAGTTTGTTTTATAAAATTGACGACAGGAACATGTTTTGAATGGATAATAAATTTGAAAGTTAATGATTATGGAAGGTAAGTTGAAATGTTTCATTCAAATCCAGATAACAAGCCATCATTGTCTTTTATTTTTTAGTCTGTTTTAAAAATATTGCTAAAATACAAAAATTACTAATCTGAAATGAGAATGTTTTGGAATTATGCAGATTATAAAGTGGTTGTGTCAAAACCTGTATAAAATAATTTTTCTAACGGATATTAAGTGGAAACAGTTATGAATTGACAGAATGTGGACACACTTACCAGAAAATTTTGATTGCTTTTAAAACTTGGATGTTAATTTTTGTGTTTTAGTTACTTTTTTTCCAAAAATGTACAGACTTTCTGTTGCAGTTTTTAAAATTGGTTTCAGGGAGCAATTAGAAGTACATGTATTTAGTTGTTCTGCTGATTGGTATTTTTAAAGACTAAAGTCTCGTTCAAATTAGAAAAAAATAAATGGTACATATTGATTTTTGAGTACTAAATGTTTGCTTTTAATATTTATAACAGATATTTGAATTCGGGATAATTACACTGAATCACAATTTTGCATTTTATTTCCTAAATCGATTAAAGATTTTGCACAAATCTGTTTAGTTTTGTTCTTGAAATTGTTACATGTAGTTTAACCCTCTTGAAGCACATGTAACTTTCATGACATTCTATGTTTCATTTCTGTCCAGTAGCCGTATAAAAACTGGATACATTATAAATATATATCACTATCAGCCGCACCTGGTTACGCTTTCCATAGGTTAGGCCTATACCTTCTAGGAAATTGTCCTCCTTGTCAGTTTTGAAATGAGAGGTCACTGTAATATATCCATTTTGAAGTAAGAGATGGATAGCGTAATTCAAATAAAACTTAAAAGGCAGATTTATGCAGCTGATAGTTTCATTTGATACCAGTATAAAGTTATGTTATTCACTGAAGAATCCTCTTTCATCAAGGCAACCATGACAACAGTCCTTTGCATGTAACTTGGTGAATTTAAGGGGCACATGCAATCCCTAACAAATTTTTTAAGGCTAATTCTACTGAAAATTACACTTAAAAGCTTAGCATGATAGATTATGGATGCTCCTTTAAGTACTATTTGTCTATTGGTTTGCATGTGTCTGTTATTATATATATATATATATATATATATATATATATATATATATATATATATATATATATATATATATCAAATGTATAATTTTTCATGAAAAGGAAAGAGGCTTACAGAGTTTCCTTTTAATGAAAAATGTATACGAGTGGTATTTCAATGATACATCGTACATACTATACATATATTTTATTTATATCACATACAAATACATATATTTGCCATTTGAACGGAGTTAGATTGACGAGAGGCAGCTGTGCATTGACTGGGTGAATGAACTCACATCCCTGCCGAGTATGTCCACTACAAAATGTAGTTCTGTCTTTATGAGCCTATTCACAATTACCTTTTGAAATTGATAAGTTTATTTTCATTTTTGAGCTTCTATTTTTATTCAGACTATATATGAAAGATGGTTTTAATGAAGAAGTAGGCCTACAAACACAGAATAATAGGTTACTGCATTTGTATGGGAAAGTATGAATGAGTTTTCAGATGAAAATACTGCACGACCTTTGGAGTGCAGTATATCCATCCAACAAAATGAGTTCATATTTTCCCATACAAATTCTTTTTATTATATGTTCATTTCCTATTCTACTTAGGGCTTATTTTTATAAACAAAATATACTACAAGAAATGAAGTAACTGAATGTACGTCATATTCCAAACTAAATGCACAGCCGCAGATTCATCGTTACACAACAACATTATTAGTGCACCCATAACTCCGTCCAGATAAATTTGAATTTAGTCCTGAGCTAGACGTAACTTTTGAAAGAAAATGGTGTTTTGGTCAATTTAAAATTGAAATTTGGAGTCATATTGTGAATGAATCCGCATTGCAGCAACTTATAGATTTGATCTGGAATGAACAGATTTTGGATTTTTGTCAATTCTACGAAACTTCATGATTATGGACTGGATTTATCTGTGCTCATTCTACGTGAAATACATCGAATTTAAACAGCGAGGGAGAAGCTTGTTGACATCTGCAAGTGTGTTTCTGTTCTGTCATTGAATGTTCGAAACTATAATGTGGGAAAATGTGAAGTCTTTCAATTGCAATTATCCAAAATACGCTATGGAATTTAATGTTTATTTCGTTTTGAGTGCATTAAGGATGATGCAATCGCAATTGTAATATAGTCGAAATTGCAGTACAATTTTGAAATGTATAATCAAGCTTTAGAACCCATGACATAGCTCATGTAATTCGGATTTACAGAACTAAGAAAGTACATTCTGAGGAAATTCTGAATGTAAAACTTTAAGTATATTTTTTGCCATTCTTATTACCAGCTAAAAAAGACTTATGCCTTGTCACTTGCATGTTATTTGTAAGAACCCTGTCTTGCGTGTATAGCTAGCCTAAATCCAAAACATTGTATCAAAATAGTTAAAGCGGAATGTGCCAAAGCTGCTAGTATGTGGCAATCCAAGAAACATCTCGTTTAGTTCAATCAGAAACAAATTCAATCAACCAAAAGGAAAAGCGTCTACTACGAAAATGTACATGATTTGTTTTCAAAATAGTTCCTAATACACTACTCGGCACACATGAGTTCAATGTGAAGTTGAGCGCGAGTGCAATATTGTAAAATGCTGAACCATTCTGACAATGTAAAGTTAACGGAGACAAAAATTGAGCATATAATAATTATAGGTTACTGCATTTGTATGGGAAAAGGTGAATGAGTTTTCGGATGGACCCTGGGAGTGCAGTATATCCATCCGACAAAATGAGTTCATATTTTCCCATACAAATGCAAGTAGTGAATAGGGATACTATAGGGTCTATGGGACTTACCATTAAAAACACCCCTGGGACACTATAGGGTCTATGTAAATTTATTATGGACAAAAACCCTGGGATACTATAGGGTCTATGGGAATTAACATGGACAGGAATTAACATGGACAAAAACCCTGGGACTGTATAGGGTCTATGTAAATTTAACATGGACAAAATCCCCTGGGACTGTATAGGGTCTATGTAAAATTGAAACAGGGAGAGGTCTCTATTTTTTTTAAAAAAATAAAAAAATTAAAAGGGGTAGGCAATTGAAAGTCTATCTCTTTTCAAGAAATGTGGGTGGCCCTGAAAAGGGCCTTTGGTTTTCTTCTTCTAATTTCTTCTATTTCTCCACCAGCTTCTTATTTTCTGTCCTACACTTTTTCTCTTCTTTTCTTCCTCCTTTTTCTTCTTTTTCTCTTCTTTCTGCTTCTCCTCCTCTTCTTTCTTCCTCTTCTCATTTTCTTCTTCTTTTTCAATTTTTTCGTTCCATGCCCTCATCTTTATCCTTTCCTCTTCATCCTCCTTCTCCTCCTTTATTTCTTTTAACAGATCACTGATGATGTCCTTTAGTTTTCTTAAATTGTTGATCTCCATCTTCACTCGATGGGGACTATAAGAATAGTGATCCTCGTTTAGGTTAACCAACATTTGCTCCATCATGCCCAAATTGTCCAGGACGTCTTGCAATTTTTTCATTTTATCAAGGTGGTTCGAAGCCATCTTCTTTTTCTTCTTTGTAGAATGGTGTGAAAGACGAATACTGTGGGTTCTTATAGTTAAAGCGCGGACGTGATGGAAAACATTCCCCTAAAGCCCAAAAATTATAATACTTTGATCATCACTTAAAACGCGCGGACATGAAGGAAAACATCCCCTACTTTTCTCATCTCATATTATCTTCTATCCACATACGTGAAGCAGCAATAAACAAACCCAAAATCTAGTATTCACACACGCAAAGCATTAAAATGAAACCGAAATCTACTATCCACACAAACCAACTTAAGCGCTTACAAAACCCAATAATCTACTATCCACACAAACGTACTTGAGCGCTTACAATCACAAACACATACAATCACACCAGAAAAGAGTGAGTGTTTATATTCACACTACTCTACATACTCTACACATTGGCAAATCTATTGTTACTTCTTTTCTAAAGGTTTGGGTAGCCCTGTAAAGGCCTGTTTGTTTTGAACTCCAGGGCACCTGGTTAATGGTTGCACCTTCCAGGCCTGGCACCACACACACATCTCCTACTCCAATCTCCTTTCACTCTTTTTGGGGGGAGAGCAGAGGCGGAATGAGTGGCTTCAGAATCCCAATCTTCTGTCTCTGGGATTCTGAAATTTCCTTCTTGTGTCTGTGTTACAGCCATTCCTCTCTCCTTTTCCTCCTCTTCTTTTTTCTTCTCTCCTCCTCTTCTTTCTTTCTTCTCTCTTCCTCTTTCATCCTTCCCTCTTCGACGATGGCCTCCGCAGCCAGTTCATTTAGTATGAGCCTGGCATATTCCAGGTGCACATGAAGTTCCAACAGTTTCGCTAGCCTTCTGCTCATTCTCTAGTGTTGATCAATCAACAAGGGTAGCTAGACTGCCGAGCGATTTTCAATTTATAGTTAAAGCGCGGACGTGAAGGAAAACATCCCCCTAAGACAAAAATTATATTACCTAGATCATGACCAAAAAACGCGCGGACCTAAAAGACCCACTCACTCACTTTTTTACTATCCATTACTAATTTAAAAATTTTCATTAATCACTTCAATATACTATCCACATACGCAAAGCAATCAAATCAAACCCCAAATCTACTCTCCACGCACGTCAAACAGCAAAAAACATTATCATTATCTACTATCCACACAAACACATACACTCAGACCACAAAAGAGTCAGTCTTTATATTCACAATACTCTACATACACACATTGGAAAATCGATTGTTATTTCTTTTCTAGAGATTTGGGTAGCCCTGAAAAGGGCTGTTTTTTTGTGTGCGAAGTTGAAGCTAGGGCGATCTTTTATATTCCAAGAATGCGACGTCCTCTGACGATAGACTTTCTGACGATATGTCTGCCTCTTCGGAAAGAGAAGAAGAACTCTTTGGTGTCGATACGACAATCGACAAAGCCTCTGTCAGGTTCATGTTGCTGCTCTCTGCTGTTTCTGAAGTCTGTACTTCTCTGTCCATTCTTCTTTCTCCCTGTTCACTTCTTCTCTGAAGAGTTCTTCAATCAGGTCTTCAGTGACTTTTAACATTCTCACATTCTCTATCTCTTCTGGCTTCGGTATCAGACTGTGTCTGACCCTATGCAAATTCACGTAGGCGTCGTTTAACTTAGCTAGTCTGGAGCACATCTTCGTAGGAGAATGAGTCGACAATGGATGGTTAGACTTGTTGTTGAATTGAATTATAGTGGTGTTCGCAACATAATGTGCATGTACCACTGGTTTATGTGCACACGGTGCACTAATTAATTACTCCTTGAGGGGAGGAATAGTGCTGCACCCCTCAGGCATTTGTGTACTCACAGAGTACTAATTGATTGGGCCGTTAGTTCGTAGACGGTAGTTGCGTGCCCAACCGAACTAAATGTAAGGCCTAAGATATGAGTAGGAGTAGTGCAAACCCACACTCATGAATTCAGTTTGCTATTGAGTGGCCCAGGTGTCAACCCAAGCAGTATGTAACGTCAGCTGCCATTGGCCAGCTTTTGACGTCACATTAGGACACCTGGGCTTGTGGCAAGTGGAAATCGTTCCACATCTTGCCACTTTTGTACGAAATCCGAGCTTGGTAAAGGAGGTAAGGTGCTCAGCAAGCCAGCCCTGGATGTTGTGTACTTCCCGAAACGCCAGCCCGTACTCTTTCCAAATCAAGTCCAGTTGTACTAATGGACAATACTAATACCAATAATGTGTGAGCCACCTCTATAATTTATCAAAGTTTAGAAGTTGTCAATTTTAAATAACTTTTTGATCCAACAAGTTTGATTTTTTGTGTACGTAGTGTACATATTTGTAAAAAATAGAATAAAGTACCAATCGGTAAGTCAACGTGACTTACTGTATCAGTTTTTCCACGCATAGGTAAAAATTTAGTCTTGAATTTTGACGGCGGTACCAATGTAATCAATTTGTTTGTTGAAAGAGTTAACCAAAAAGGGACCCTAGTCAAAATGGGTCCCTATGTGTTAATTATAGGCAATCTTTGCAGCCCTTAGAAGGGCTTTTTTACTCCCGGAATGTGCCACGCCGCTCTTCCCATCGTACGATTTGTTCCGCTGTTCTCTTTTCGTGTTTGATGATATCCGGAAACAGGTATCCGTGGTGGGAGGCGATATATGCAGCGGCTTCAGTCAATTGGCCGAGTGGGTATCCGGTATAGGCCCGTCTGAAGTGCTGAGGGAGTACTCTGGTTCCGAAGCCCCACTGTGATGGTCTGGGTTGAAAAGAATCCAGGGATCGAAACGCTACATATTGGACTGATCTGACAAACTGTCCGGCAATTTTCGTACTATGTAGCGGTCAATCAAGTCCCATTTCCGTGTACTTTTCAACTAGGGGGTCGATATCGTCTTCCTTTGTTTCTGCTACCTCCGCTGCCCATTCTTCGATCGGTGAGCTTTGTTCGTCTTCGGTCGATGTTGATACCTCTAGGTCAGCTGCAATGTCGTCTGCCGTTGTAGTGGTTTCTTCAGGTATTGTTGCCTGGGGGGTCGGGGTGGTTGTGCCTAACAAACTGTTAAGCCTTTGCAACATATCCGACAAGGTTATAGTTGAGACTGCAGCTGGGTCAGAGTCCTGGGCCCTATTAATGTTGACCGTAGGTTGTACATTCAGGACTGTCGGCTGCTGTCTTATGTTAGTTGTGGTACTCGTTGTGGTAGGACTGCTAACATACTGGGTCTGCAATTTCTGTTCCCGCTGTTGTTGCTGCTGTTTTTTCCCTCCACGTCGAGACCTGGGCCTAATTCTTCTTTCTTCTGTTTCTTTTTCTTCCCATATTAATAAGAGTGTTGTTCTCTTATGTTGAGCTCGTAAGCTCCAGCCGGAGGCTATCTCAAACTTAGTCCGTGGATTGCGCTCAACGCCTGTTGTGGGATTAGTATCTCCGTCGCTAGCTCCATTGTTAGGTGTTACTCCTTCTGTGTTCGCTGCAGACTATGAATGGTTAGACTGGAGGCTACCCCGGCTTTAAAGTCACAGCGCGGACGTGAAGGAAAACATCCCTCCACGGTTTTCGAGCCGGAACGTTCAATGAGTGTCATGAGAGGGATAGTAAGAAGTCAAAGAGCATGAATCAAGATTCCTATAGCCAAACAAAAGACAATGGCATTTTTTTCTTCAAAACACAACATTTTTTATTCAAAATCACTTCATACTAACAAACAACTCTAACATTTTTTAACAATAATCAAACAATATAACATCAAACATTTTTTTTTCAAATCACAAACATTTTTTTCAACTAACACTCTACTTTAAACAGGGCTGACAACGTTGTGAATGAAATTGTGATTTCCACTGCTGGAAGTCATTAGGCCATTGATGGACACTACGTTTCCTAGCTTGAGACAAAAGATAAGCATAATGGTCACAAAACCATTGATCTACTTTCACATCGTTTCTAGAAGAAGAACGAGGATCAAAATGAGTCACTAAATGTTCTAAGGAATAACCCAGGCTGCGATGATGCAGAAAATATACACAATATTGTCCACACACCAAGGAATCTGTACCTTGTAATTTCACATTATTGAATCGGGTGGTCTGAGCATTTCTTCTCATGAAGTTAATGATATCGTCTTCCAAAGGGGGCAATCCATAGGAATCGAAATATTCCACACATCCTTCTTGAGGAAAGTAGACGGCTACCCAGTGGGTTCCTGGGAGATGACTGTCGTCCGTGTTGATCACATAAACTTGATGGTCTTGAGGTTTGCGATGAGGAAGTTCATCTTTAGCACAGACGACAGGATTCCAAGGAGCCGTGTACGAGCTGTGGTTCAAAAGGTAATAAAGTTCCCAGGTATCCATTTATTGTGTTTTTTTTTCTTCTTCACAGGTAATAATAAGTGATCAATTCGATCCTGACATTTTGCTTGAAAATGTCTGACAAATAACCGTTTCTTCGCTTCGTCTCCCCATTCTGATTCAGGAGAGCTTCGATACGATGGATCTCTTGAGTGGTTAATGGTGGAAAGAATGTTCACGCAAGTCTTTATACCACTGATGCAGCACGACTTCGTCCGAGATGAGACTCCAAGCTTCGTCCAGATACTCGTCTAATTTTTCTTCTTGACTCAGCATCAGGCATTTATCGTGTTGAATTTGACTGGGATGATCGTTTTGACATCCATAGCAATCTTTTTTGATCAATTCCGTCATTTTTTCGACCAAGTGTTTGGCAAAACAGGAGACTAAATGGGCTTCTTGTTCTGGCCATCTTGACTTAATCATGATAACTTCTTCTTCTTCCACGGTCTCTTCACATTTCATCTTCAAAGTTTCTCCACTAGGTAAAGAGGGATAACAGTCTTCCATGGTTTCTAATAGTCTAGAATGACTTCTCTCAAACTGTTGATTTCTATGGTATTATCAAAATCTGCATACAGGATGACGTTCACTGTGTGATCTGGGGGTAGTGCACTCGCAAACTGAAGTTCCACACGAATCTAGCCGGATTTTATAGGGTGGAAATGTCCCTCGTCGCTGCCTTGGTCTGGAGTGAAATCGAAAGCCTACAAAGCATAGCCTCCTGCATAATCATCGTACGTAATACCGTGACTGGAGTTGGTCCCTAACTGACCGGTTGCTTCGTAGAAGGACAAGTACGATCTCAAGTAATTCTTCGCGGCACCAAAGTTAGGTTCAAAGGGCCGGTTACACAAGGTCTTACCATCGCGACTGACTTCGATTTTGGACACTTTGTAATGTTGAAACTCAAAAGGGTTTTCGTTTTGGGCTCCGTTGAAAGCTGAATTCTTGACGATACCAACGATTAAACGTTTGGGTAACTGTCCTTGGAACAGATGATCTTCGAGCATGGATCGCTGTCCAGCAGGATTGGTGAACGTTTTCACTTCCACTCGTCGGATCGGATACTTGGCGGTGGTTCTGCTCAACGTCTGACTGACGTCGTTTCCCACTTTGGGTAACACTTCCACACGTCGTACGTAGAGCCTGGCTTCTTGGATGACAGTTTTGTATTCGTTGTTATGGGTCATCAAATGGAAAGCAGCAGTGCTACGATTCAGTCTCAGGCGGATATCCACCCCGTTGAGCAAATACTTTTCTTGCAGCCACATGTCCAAATGCAAACGATCCATCAGTTCTAAACTTCGTCCTTGCAGAATGTTATTTCTACGTGTGTTAAACCCCACATTGTGAGCATTGTCATCTTCTGTCAGGGCTGTATCGCTAAACGTGTTCTCACCCGCTGTGTCAGGTTTCAATACCACGCAAGCATCCAGATGAGTATTCTTGGCTTCTTTTCCGTACGTCAAGAGATTTTCCAGGTAGGCACGATAAGGGTAAGTATCCATCCTGCTGCTGACCAGTTTGTTATTTAAGTACAAGTCCACTTCACTGAACAAGGAATGCATGAAATTGTTGATAGGAGCTACTCTATCATTGGCTCCAGGATTGGAGTTGTCCGCCGTTTTGATCACTTTGACTTTCAAATACAGGTAACTGCTATTCAGATCGATGTAATCTTCGGGCTGTCCTTTGATTTCAAACTCGATGGGAGCGGAATCCGTCAAAGAGGAGACGGGATGAAATTCCACCAATTGGGATTCTTGCATCGTCATTATGGTGGGTGGCATGGCAAACAGATCCAGTTCCGACTTGGAACAAGCGCAAGATTCTCGGTGCATCATTTTTTTATATGTCTCAATAATCGAAAACGTCTAAGTCTCAAACGGTTCTCCTTTTCTTTGTCTTTCTAGCTTTAGACGCGTGAAGTCTGTTGAAAGGGTGTTTTCTTCGTCGTCTCTTTCTACCTTGTCCTTGCTGAATGCTTGACTCGGTAGCGTGCAGAGCATTTATAGGTGTTTCTCGTCGGCCCAAAAGGTCTTTACCCGTTTGCAACAAGGCATTTTTGCCTGCCCTAAAGAAAGCTTCTTTGGGGTTTTGTTTGTCCATCATGACATTTTGGAGAAATTCTTTACCGTGTGTCAA
Organism: Sinohyriopsis cumingii; assembly: GCA_028554795.2. Lineage (NCBI taxonomy): Eukaryota > Metazoa > Mollusca > Bivalvia > Unionida > Unionidae > Sinohyriopsis > Sinohyriopsis cumingii. The sequence goes on from CM068840.1 coordinate 67,690,700, forward strand.
TGCCGCATCTTTCAAGGCGTGCAATCCGCGTGTCACCATCGGTTTCAACACCGGAGCCACTGAACGAAAGGCCGATTTTAGCATATCTCCTAAACCGTGTCCTCGCTGTCGAGCAACCCCTCGGTACACTGGATACATGACTTACGAGTCGTGAGAGAACCATTTTCGAAAATGTAGTTTCACCGTGACTTTCCCTTTGGTGAATGGAATATTTTGTCCCAGATCTCCTTTTATAGCAATGTTGACCGAGTCCAAATACGACTTGCTGACAGGCAAATAGTGAGGATGTACAAATTTGCGGTGGACGTGGTAAGTGTTTCTACCTTCTTCGTCAGCGGCCGTGACAGAATCCAATTTGAAAGGAATGACACGCAGTAACGGTAAGGAGGTGTGTCCCACTACGTTATACTCCACCACATCGGAGTACACAAAGATCAAATTCAGTCCTTGGTTCAGTTCTACTGGGGAACGAAATAGCTTGGCAAAAGAATCGTTGTCGGAAATAACTGGCAATTCGTTTTTCTCGAGCATGGCCATCCTCATGTCCGTGTCCCCACCCAACATGTCAAACAATTCAGGACAAAATAAAATGGACATGATTTACCCTCCTCAGGAAATTTCATCAGGAAGCGACGAGCTACTTTGTGGTATTCCAGGGTGACACTTTTTTTGACACTCTCCAAAGCTTTAAGAAACACGACATTAAACCTGGAAGCTATGGTGCTCACCAAATGTTAACCACTAAAATAATAGTCTGGAGGAATGAACAAGTGATAGGTGGTCGACTTTTGAGTTTTTGAGCTAGGGGTTTTCTTCTCATATTTGACGTGGGCATCCAAGTACCGTTGCAATGGCTCGTCATGAACTTCCATCGTAAAAATATTTTGATTGGGAAGGACATTGAGGACTTGGGTCGGGTGAATGATTTCTACCAAAGCCACTTCCCAATGAGCTTCGTGATCTAATGGGATAGCCTGAGGTAATTTGGCCGTGTAACAGCGCAACGTGTTCTTGGGAAACACCTCCATGGAACTGTCACTGGGTAAGGTTAAGTAAAATTGGTTTTGGTGACTCATAATTCCAGAGTTCTGTGGCTGTCCGAGGGGTTACTGGATATCAGAGGAGTGTCTCCACCCAAAATGGGGTTGTTATTGTTGTTGTTGTTGAAGTGGTGACTGGCACTGGCACTGGACACAAGGTTCCCGTTGTTCCCGTTGGAAGAGAATTTCAGGGAGGGATTGGGAAGCAGGTAACCGATGCAACTGCTCAATAAAATGGTCCACAATTGTTTGTCTCTTTGTTGCAAACTCAAATTGGCAATGGCTGCCCCGATGACACAATACACCACGAAGATTTGGCAGGAAAAGACGATTTGCGTTTTAGGCACACGTTCTCCACACCACACCCACAAAGGTTGTTTTTGTAAATCTTGCAGAGAAGAACTGGGTGAAGGAGTGGTCGACGTAGCTGCGTCTGTGTCAAAGGACATGATGGTCACTTCTTTTTATAGTCGATGACTTGCGAAGCGTCGATCCAAGAATCAAAACTGGTTGGATATCCTTTCCAACATACTTTGACTTCTTTGACACGTCGTTTGTAAACTTTACGGGTTCTGCGTTCGAGAATGCTTTCGATGTCGTACACGTCGTCTTCTTTTTTGGTGACACGTTGTAACTCGGGCAAATAAAACGTTCCTTTGAGCACTTCTCCATTCATGTCTTCCAATTTATAGACGGCAGGATGACGGCCATGCACTCGTCCAGTGACGCGAAACAATTCGGTAGTCCAGTTAGGTAAGTAACCTTTGTCGAAAGTGCGTTTGGTTTTGCCAATGCGCACCCAATCTCCTACGGTCAACACTCCACTTTTCTTGGGGACAGCCCTCGTCGGGGACGTACCAAACAGGAGCTCAAACACCAACACTTCGTTCTCGGGAGTCACGTCTTGCGGGGCACGTCCGATGCTTCGATAGTAAGATTGGTTGTACGCTTGCACCAGGTGCGGTAAGATGTCGATGTACTTCAGAGTGTGGTGATGCGTAAAATATTTCCACATGCGTTCTTTCAAAGTGCGTTGAAAACGTTATGCGATGCTGTCTTTGGTTTCAGGATTCTCGGTGGTAAAAAAATGAATGTCACGTTTCTTTAATTCTTTTTGGAAAGCTTGGTTCAGAAATTCGGTACCTTTGTCGGTTTGCCATCGAAGAGGGTGACGACCGCTTTGTTTCAACACTGTTGCAGGGCTCGCACTAACTCGCTGCTCGATTTGGAAGACAAGGGCACGACCCAGGCAAATTTGGAAAAGACGTCGATGACACAAAACAAATATTTGTAGCCGCGATTGTAGCTGGCCAAATGAGAGACATCAGCTAAGTCGGCTTGCCATTGATGATCGATGCCTTCCACTCGGGTGCGACTTCTGGAAAACTTGCGTCGAATGGGTTTGTGTAAAGTATAAGTAGCTTGTTCTTGTAACCATCGTTGCACTTGCGGTAAACGGAGACTTTTCAGTCGCGTTTTGGCAGCACGATACAATTTTTGTACTCCTGCGTAACCTGCAGGATGGGAGGGATCGTAGTAAATGCTGGCTAAGACTTTTTCCATTTGTTGGTCTGTGTGTTAATAAGGCACCCACTCTTGGAAGATGCTACTCTTTTTCTCGTGGGGTATTTTCTTGGATTGTAATGCTTTGCGTGTGCGACCGGCAATAGGTGTCGAGGAGAAGGATGCATGAACAGGGGATATTTTTTCTTGTTTCACTTCTGTTCTCACCTTCTTTTTCTCTTCTGATGAAGAAGGGGTGGTCATCATCTTTTTAATCCATCCAATTCTGGAGGTAGGTGGTGTTGTTAACTTGCGTACTTTTTCTGGTGGAGTTTGAAACCCTTCCTCTTCTTCTTCTTTTTCTGTCTTGGTCACTGGTAGTAGTGGTGGTAGTGGTGATGACGCTGGACTTTTCATCAAGGTCTTAAAATCTTTCAGAGTGGGAAGAGCTGTTTCGTCTGAGGCTTTCTGGTGAAAGAGTTGCAGTAGTTGCAAGAGTTGACCGTACTTTTGCGATTTTTCTGTTACGGACAAATCTTGGCGATCTATCAAGGACTGCAATTCGTGTTGTAACTGGGACATCTCAGTCAAATTGGGATTGGGAGGTAAATGCGGGGTGCGTTGTTCTTGCCAACGATGGTATTCCTTCCATCGTTTGTAAGGCACTAAAGCTAGTTTTCGTCCTTCCATGGGATGTCAGGGGTCAATTCTGAGATCTTGGGTCTCCAGAGGGCCTTTTTATCTTGCTCCCATCAGTCCTCCCAACATGGTTCCCAAGACTCCTTTCAGTATGGGGCCTAACAAGAGAGGTAAAATGCCTCCACGTTGGACCAACATCTTCTTTTTTTGACGAATGGGAATTTTCTTTTGAACCATTTTCCGAAGAACGTGACGATGTTTGCCTAAGCATTGTTTCTGGTGTTTGGACAAAGGGATCGTGCCTTTCAAAACGTTCAAACAACATTCGCACACGGTATCGATGACCTCTTTGGAGGCCGTTTGAATGAGTTTTTTTCGTAGGGGTGGAGAAGCTTTGGACAGGACAGATAACATGTCCCCATGTTTGGCTAAACGTGGTGGTAGTCCTTTTCTTTTCTTTCCTTGGGGTTTTCTGGAGGGTGACATCTTTGCTTGTGGGTTCCGGGACATTCACCAAACAGACACTAACGTCGATGACTTAACACACACCCTTTTATCTTTTTTTTTGGGACTATCGCTTTGTCACTAAACGTGGTGGCAGTCCTTTCCTTTTCTTTCCTTGGGGTTGTTTAGAAGAGGGATGTTTTCTGGAGGGTGACATCTTCAGGAGCACCAAAACACTGATACCCTACTTGGTCACACACCTTTTTTATACTGGAACGCGTCGCCACTGATTGTCTTTACGTCGTATCAACTTCAGGACAGGCATGACACGTCGTGCAGGGGTACGTAACGGACTAAATCGAGTCAGTTCTTGCTTGGACAAATCCAGTAAACTTTGTAACATGCCCGATCTTTCCTGAACTTTGATTTTGGGAGAAGGTACTTTGTGAGCAGCAGCCACTGCCACTAAATTGGAGGGTCCTGCCACTGGGGAAGTTCTTGGGGTCATCAACGGAGAAGTTCTTGGTGTGATCAACGTCTCCAAGTACTCTTCAGTTCTTGGTGTCATCAACGGGGTAGTGGATGAACCTGAGGTTGCCGGAGACGCGGTCACCGCCGTTGCAGGTCGTGGTTTGCGAGTGTAAGGTTGCGTCCTGGCCGAAGTGCCTCTCTTGCGACTAGTTTTCTGTGGACTTTTCTTTTTCTGGCGACTTTTTCTCTGCTTCTTTTTCTGGGGGCTTTTCTTTTTCCGGGGTGGTGTCTGGTAAGAGGAGGGTCCCGCCACTGGAGAAGTTCTTGGAGACACAGGTCTCCTTGGGGACCTGGTCTTTTTCTTCTTCTTCTTGGAGCTTCGTTTGACTTCCTTTTTCTTGGGGAGAACTTTGGGAGCATTAGGATCCCATCTTAAGAGAGAGCGAATGATGACCCCTCCTAGAGTACCGCTCCCTCCATGTTTCAAAACTATTTGTTTTTTGGTTTGAGTGTCGATGGGGGGATCGGCCAGTTGGGTCAAAGCGACTTTGTTTCGATCAAAAAAGCGTTTGGTTTGATGAGGAATCTGAATGATCCCTTGGAGTAATTGACGTGCTGTCACCGTGAACCATCGTAAGACTTCTTTGAGACTAGCTTCTAAGACACGAGCTCGCATTTGTGGATTTTTTTTTCTCGACTGATGCCGTACAAGGCACGAATCAATTTGACGGGAAGATGTGATTGAAGCAACGTCATGTTGACGTTGTGTGAGACAGACGAAAAGGTTTTTATAGATTTTCTTTCGTGCGGTTAAGTCGAGGACGGAGACGTGTACAGGACAGGCCCTCCGTCTTGGCACCAGTGGTGAAACAATTGGGTACGAAATCGCAAATCATCGGGGGTCGTAGGTTTCAAATCGACGAGTAAATAAGCGTGTGGAGTTTGAGTGGCATCGTCGTACGCCTGAGTCAGCCAAGGCGTTCCTAACTGTTTGGTTAAGACTTGCACTGGCGATTTATATCGAGGGCTTTTAAACAAGACCACGTAATGTGCATTGAGACTGATGGTGCGATGGGCTTTACTTTGTTGAAACAAATTTTGAGTGATGTAAACGACACTGGCATTACGGTGATGCCCTTTGCGCGTGAACCACAGCTTAATTTCTTCTTCGTCTTCTCCTAACATGTCGTCGAAAATGACCAAATGGGTTTGACGGGAGTCAGAGACGATGCCGTCGTCTTCTTTAGGAATGCCTTCCACAAACACGATGGAATCTCCTTGATTTTCTCGCAAGAGGCTGTACGCCGATTGCCACTCTTTGTAACACCACACGATGCGTTGAGGTGGTCGATCGATCAAATGATGTTTATGTTCGATCAAGCGTTTGACGAATTCGGTCTGGCGAAGATACAAAGCCTCCCAACTGGCACGATCTAAGTGTTCGTCGATGACTTTGACAGTGGAGAAAGAGGGAGCAGAGACCGAAGAGGTAGCCATAGTGTCAGGAATGTCACTTGTGACACGAAAACAAACAAGACAAGAGTTTATGTACTTTTTTCAGGACACGTTTATTGAATGTTTTAAACATGAACACGAAAGACAAAAATACATAAAAGCCAAATAGTTATGTACAGCAATAAAAAAACACATCAAAACGATCAACGTGGAATAAACACAAGTGTCTGTACAACATGTTTCGGGTAAGGTTCTGACCAGTTCTATAGGGGGTAAGGTCACACAAGTGTCCTCCCGAAAGGGTCTTTCAGGCATGTCCACGACAGTCCTGTCCTGGGTGACGGGTTCTGCTTCTTCTGGTACAGTCACTAACACAGGTTGAAAAGTAACTTTTTTCCTTGAACAACTCTCGTGCATACTGGGCCACTTCATGGGTCCAATCCTCAAAACCCCATTCTTTCCAGGCACGGACATCTGTCCAATGGGGGTGTAAGTCACAAGCTACACACACATCGTCATACACGTCTTCGGTAGCTAAAAGTTGACGAATCTTCTTTCCCCGTAGAGGTCGAGAAGTATCCAGATGAAAACGCAAGGCTTTGAGCAAAAGGAGTCTTTCGTGACCATTTAAGGCCATTGGGGTGGTAAGTACTGTTCGTAAAGAGTCCACAAGGAATCGGCTGTAAACGAAATCCCAGAAAACAAGTCACTAAGACGCACACTACTTGTCGTCCCAAATTGAACGGATACAGTTCTTGTAATAATTCATGGTAATGATCCACGGTTTGAATATGGTCATTGAGTTCCTTCCATGGAATCTGTTCAATCACATGCGATAAAAGTCGTGGCATTGATTCCTGTTTTTATACTCTCTTTGTTTCGGAAGCAATACACGTACTTTCTAGCCAGAGATCTTCGTTCTTCAGTGGGGAATCTAAATCTTGCATACTGTAACCTAAACTTCAGAGTTTGTTTAGAAGTTTCCTCTTCCGCTAAGTAGATTCCACGTAAAATATGTTGGTAATCCTTTAACTCGTCTTCCTCAATGCGTTGCACTAGGTGAATCTCGAAGTAACCAAAATTACAAACATTTCGTTCATTCACTAACTCAAAGTGTTGAACAAGGTCTGACCACTGAAACAATTTCTGACGAATCAGTTCTTTTATACCATTCAGGTACCAGTGGTTAAACATCTGGTGACGTAACAGATGCAACTGTTCTTTACGTTTGACTTGTATTTTGACCAGCTCTCGGTAAAGGTGGCGCTATACAGTTTCGCATTTTGCATAGGGTTAGGAATTTAAAGAAAAAGAATGTCCCCGGCTTTCTTCACTGGTTATACTGGCTATTTAAAAAAGACCTTGTATATCTTAGGTATAATGAAAAGAACCTTTAATTCCCTTTATTTTGGTGTATGATTGATGGGTGTACTATGGGTTATAGAGTATACAGCTTGGCCTTACTTCAAATGTGCACCTTTCAAAAAAGTGCTAGCTCTACTTGGTCATTTTCACTTCCTGAACTTCAGAGGTCAATTGTATAAAAAAGAGCCGATAACTTTTTTTTACATTTTATATATTTGGTAATTCATTCATTGCACTTTCAGAAGCTGGTATTGTCTAGTCTGGCAAAGTTCATTTTCCCTATTTTAATAGCTGCTATGTATAGTGTACTTTAGACTAATTCAGACTGATTTTTTAACACAAGGGAACAGTCATTTTAGTTAGCAGTGTGCTTAAATCATGTAAAATTTCCAAAAGTACAATATCCAAAAGAAATATCATCCACATTACATTAATGTAGCATAGAGGTATGCAAACGTTCTCTCCACTGTGCATGTTTTAAATGCGAACTACTTCACCTTACATACGTCACTCTCTCAAAAGTACATATTATCTGGTGAGCGCCACCATAAAGAAGATGTAGGTATTATTTTTTATGATTTAATTATGTTTATATGGCTGAAACATTTAAGTCGCAAGCATCAAAACAATCCTTATGAATAATTCTCCTGCCTTTTTCCCCACAGAACAGTATTTATGAGTGTCAGAGTCTCTAACAAGTCCAGCCTACCCCCCCCCCCCATGATAAAAGTGAGCTATTTTAAGAATGCACATTACATTTTATAAACATAGCAACCAATGTTATGCTGAATGACAGGAACATGAAACTAGCCAGAATTATTTCCGAGATATCAACAATGAATTTTACAATTAGAAAAGGGAGGTAACTCATCAGCTTCATAAAGGTCAAAGGTCAAAGTGTAAAATATTTGCCTATTGTTTAATATGGAAGAAGCGAATTCACTTTCTCTTCATTTATTTTTTTATTTCATTGCAAATAAATGAAAAGAAACATTTTCACCATATATTTCTGTCACTTATTGCAACAGTTTTAAATTTAAGTTGACTCTATTCCTATATTCTAAGTCTTCTAATTTCCCCATAATTAAGGTCACTACTCACACAAACATACCTCATGGCAAATTATGTAAGCAAGAGAAAAATGATCATAATTAGCTTATTTTCATGCTTAAATGCAATATGAATGTACCATTTTATTCAGAACATCATACATAATTATATGAAAATAAAAAAAAATAATTGCAAACATTTTTTTATTTTCTTTAAGGTGGCGCTATACAGTTTCGCATTTTGCATAGGGTTAGGAATTTAAAGAAAAAGAATGTCCCCGGCTTTCTTCACTGGTTATACTGGCTATTTAAAAAAGACCTTGTATATCTTAGGTATAATGCAAAGAACCTTTAATTCCCTTTATTTTGGCGTATGATTGATGGGTGTACTATGGGTTATAGAGTATACAGCTTGGCCTTACTTCAAATGTGCACCTTTCAAAAAAGTGCTAGCTCTACTTGGTCATTTTCACTTCCTGAACTTCAGAGGTCAATTGTATAAAAAAGAGCCGATAACTTTTTTTACATTTTATATATTTGGTAATTCATTCATTGCACTTTCAGAAGCTGGTATTGTCTAGTCTGGCAAAATTCATTTTCCCTATTTTAATAGCTGCTATGTATAGTGTACTTTAGACTAATTCAGACTGATTTTTTAACACAAGGGAACAGTCATTTTAGTTAGCAGTGTGCTTAAATCATGTAAAATTTCCAAAAGTACAATATCCAAAAGAAGTATCATCCACATTACATTAATGTAGCATAGAGGTATGCAAACGTTCTCTCCACTGTGCATGTTTTAAATGTGAACTACTTCACCTTACATACGTCACTCTCTCAAAAGTACATATTATCTGGTGAGCGCCACCAAATGCGTTCTCTCAACTCCACAGGCAAAGCACGAATGTTCTCTTGTAAAGTATCCAATAATAGGTCATACTAAATCCTCTTTCTGACACAAGAAATGTACCATTTGCACAGACATGGTTTTAATTCAGTGTCAAATTTAAATCGTTTAATCACTAATTTACACATTATAATTCGTTCAGAAGTTTCCTCTTTCACTAAGTTGACATTGTGTAAAAGATGTTGGTAATTCGTTAACTCTTCCTCTGGAATTCGATGCAGTAAGTTTACAATGTAGTAGATAGAATCATCAATACCAAACCAATCATTTTTAAAACCAGGGGGTCGTTGATCAATGTCTGTCCAATGGAACACTTTCAACTCAATCAGTCCTTGTATAGCATTCAGGTACCAGTGGTTCAAACACCGGTGACGTAACGGATGCAACTGTTCTTTACGTTTGACTTGTATTTTGACCAGCTCTCGGTAAATGCGTTCTCTCAACTCCACAGGCAAAGCACGAATGTTCTCTTGTAAAGTATCCATGAATAGGTCAGTCCGTACAATTCACAATCTTCTCCTAGAGCAAAAGTAATCCACATAGTAAGTAATTTCTGACCACTGCCATTCAGGGTAACGTCCAAGAATGTCACTGAACTCTTTTGATGTAAACGGTCTAGAGTAATATAATAGGACGAATGCACACTTGACCCAGAGAAATCTAACACACTGATTAATTTTTTTCACTTTCCTCTTGTGAATTTCTCTGCACAAACGTTCTACAGTCACCCATTGAGATTTCACTCTGACAAACCCCTGTCAAGCTTCCTTGTAAATCTTCTCTTGCAGTTCTTTAGGTAATGATTCAATATCGCTTTTGAAATGAAGTTTAAATACTGGTCTCGGTGATGTCCAACATTTGACTCCTAACCAATTTGGTTTCTTCTTCAACGACATGGTAAGTTACTTCAATGTCTCGGTCCCACTAAGGGTAAGTAATGACAATTCGGTGACCAACGAGTATGTTCTAGGTAGGCCGAATCTTGTGGTTCCCAGTGGTGAAGTGACACACCGCAACTGAAGCACTTGACTTTATCCCGACTCTGGCTAATTCTTCGGGAGTCGGTCCTCCCAGATACTTAGGCCATTTTCCTTTGAACGATTGAAGACGATTTTCAAAGTCGCAGTATTCCGACAAACGCACAGGAAACGAATATTCGTCTTTCACAGGTTCGTTTCGATGAGGGTTGGGTGACATGGACAGGAAATTGCTCAGGGCTGGATGACATCCGTACGGGGGTAGACGTGAAGGTGGACATTCACCTTTAAAATGAAACCCAGTAAATTGTCCAAGAGGACGAGCGGCATCGCTTTCGCATCCCTCAGGTTTGACACGCACATCATCACTTTCCATGATAGGGGTAGTGAGAACAAAGTTCCCATGATGCTTTACGGCATCGCTAAGGTCACAGGTACAACATCGTTCCCATCGCAAGGCTCACAATCGCATTCCACTTCCGAAGCCCCAAACTTGAATTGTGCCTTTCTGAACTTGTTTTGTGTTTCTCTGAAAGTATTCATCTTGTTCGCTTGGTCTTGGTAGTCACAATGAACTATCAATCTTGCCTAGGGTTCCTTTTTATATACAGACCAATACTGACGTGTCCATACGGTAAGGTGAAATGACTGGGAAGTCGCACTTGCTTCTGGTACACGATTTGATAGACTTTTTCTAAGGGTCGACTGACGATGTGGTGGGTGGGTAAACGTACAATTTTGTTGGGTTGATAGGTGGTCACTTTAAAGTGTTCATCTTCTCTAGACTGCAAGGCTTCTTTCAATACATCAAAGTTCACCACTCGACCGGTACGATAATTCAGAGTCAATCCTTTCACTTTGCACTTCGTGTGCACTTCTCCTTGTTTGTCCCGGTATTCGTAGCCGTAATTTTTGGGACCCCCACTGACGAAACTTAGAATCTTGTCTGCAGGATGCTCGTCTGTCCAGGCTCCTAAACGGTCTCCTTCGATGTCAGGGTGCTGTTGACTCGGGTGATCGATGTAAATGCAACTGTCCGTGTCAAAGTACAGGACGCGTTCCCCTAACAGTTCTAAAGCTTCGTACAATTTTAAGCGAGCATAAGTTGTCACGTAAGCCGCAATGATGACATTTCCAAAGGGGTCGTCTTGTACAAAGTCCAGATCTTCTTCGTAATTGACCAAGATCAAATTCTCGCGAACGACGTCCACGTGTTTCATGAATTTGGTTTTGTCGTGAATCATCTGAAAGTAGCGGGAAGGTTCGGTCAGATATTCCATCTTGGGTAAACACGGTCGTTGTGCCATTTTCCCCACAAGCAATTTAACATCACTTTGGCAAACGATCGCCTGCCTTCGTTTTTTTCGATGTGGTCTAAAGAGATGTCTTCTTGTTCATAGTATTTCTCTTTGAATTGTATTTGGTCTTCGGGAGTGTGACACCAGGAAGGATAGCCGCTGGCTTCTTGTTTCAGTTTCAAAAAGGCATCCACGTAGTCGGCGAAAATGCCTTTCTGACTGGGATCACCCTTGTGGTATTGTTGTGTCTTGGGAAAGTGGAAAATTTCGTACACTTCTAACAGTTGGTATCCCATGTCCAGAGCTTTGAACAATTCTACGCTGACCCAGGTTCCCGTCAAGGCACGTTCTTCCTGGGTGTGCTCACAAGGTTGGTCTTGGTTGCACGTTTCGGCACAAGTACGGCACAAGAGAACATCAGTTTGCCTTGACAATGGTGAGGTAAGACGGGATGGTATAGGTTCGTGGGAGGCAAAACTTTGCACTTGATCAAGCCTTCGTATTGTCGAATGTTTTTCAGGTCGATGTGTTCCGTTAACAATTGCGGGTGCCCTACAGGAAAGCGACAATATTTGCACACGTAGGGATACAGCGAACACACGTCCAAGTATTTGATTTCTTTTCCTTTCTCTTCGTCGGCTTGGTACAGCAAACAGGTGGCATTGGTCCTTCCTCCGTACAAACTATCCTCGGGTTCAGCGGGTCCATGAACTGGTAGCTTTCCACGAGGCATTTAAACTCGGGATCGGTTTTCAAACGGTGATCGTATTCATGTTCCCACATTTCCACCACTTGGTATCCTTCCTGTTCTAACTTTAGGCGTCGCTGACAAGTGACCTGGTACAAGTCTTCCATGGTTCGTTGTAAAAACTGATTTTTAGTGCCACGGTCAGGGTAACAGACGGGACATCCGTGAAATAATTAACCGTTAAACTCGTACACGGTCTTGGGGTTTTCTAAGTCCCAGCCATCGACCGAATGCGTTCCGATGGTCTTTTCACCCCCTCCGTTGTGGGCATGCTGAATCCATTTGTCTTCTTTGTCGCACAAGTAATGTAACCAGCGTAGGGCTTTGACCGAGTATTGACGTTTGACAAAGTGGGTCGTTTGAGGGCTGATGATAGCCACGGTGTTTTCAGGCATGAATCGTTGCCGGTACACTAAGGAACACGCTTTGGCAATGGTGCAAGCTTCTTTCAAAGGATCGACCCCTCCGTGTTCCATGAACAGTTATCGAAATTTTCCACAGCATCGCCGTAAAATGTCCACGTCGGAACGACAATCCTTTAACATTTCTTCCTGAAAGTAGAAAAGGTCGGAGGCATGGACCTGGTACCAAGCGTAGAAAGCTTCTCGTTGTTCGGTACGCATGTTGTCAGGGTCGTAATAGTGAGCCTCAGGTAAATGGGGTAGAACGGCATGTTGATTGGCTTCGGTATTGAAAAAGTGTGGAAAGTACCCTTTAGCCATTTCTGTCATTCCAAACGTTTTAGGCATTCGACTCAAAGGCATGGCCAAGTAACTCATCGAATCTTTAAACTGCACTTGTCCCACTTGCATGAAAATGATTTTGGCTCCGTTCAAAGTCACTTTAGGACGCTCGGTGCCTTGTTTCGTATAGTAACTGAGAAGAAACTGTCCATCGTATCCGGAGAAATTGTGAGCCATCACCGTGGCATGACGATGACAATCTCAGTAACGTTCGATGTCCTCTTGGCTCCACGTCTTGCCGATGGGGTCTAAGACCCATTGTGCGAAATCGACTAGCGTGTTCGGTCCCCGAAAGATTTTTTTCACGCCCTCCAGGAACCTTACTGCAGTGAGGGCAATGACTGAAAATAGGTTCTTGAATGCACTTTTTGCACGCTCGATGAGCCACGCAGAAATTAGGAATGTGAATGCCGGTCTCTTGCATGCATTCGAAATCGATAAAGATGAAATTGCCTTTCTTCTTGTGTCCATCCTCTTTCTCTGGTTGGGGTTGGTATTTTTGCACGTAGCATTCGTGTTCCAAGTCCACGATGTGATGACAAATGTGACATTTTTTCTTTCCTCGACATACGTGTGCCTTGACAGTATTGGTACATATGCCTTGTCCACACGTAGGGCACAATCTCAGGAGTTGACAAGTACATTTCTTCTGTGAACCTTGCGTCTTCAAATGTTGTTGGTAACAGGCAGGGCTGACAAACGTGTGCAGACAAGCAGGACAATGTACTCTTTCTTGTCCTTCGCTCAGACAGGGTGGAGAGGCCAAACATCCTGGGCATTTCCATCCGCAATGTTTGTGTTGCTCTCGATTGTTATAGCCATAGTCACATTTCTCACAGTAATAACTGTATCCCAGGAATCCAGTGATAGTGGTAATGGTATCGAAATGGTCATCGTGATGATAGAGGTGAATATATTTTCCATCTTTAAAGTCTTGGCCTCGAAACAACAGAGGCCCACGCACTTCTTGAGGGTGCACTTTCAAGTTGTAGCGTGGAGCTAGGACATCTTGCAATGTTTGCATCTCAGGAATGCCACAGGGTGTGTCTTTGGACAGGCCAGCTTGTTGCAACACTTCGTTGTTTGGCTTGGTCCTATTGTCGAATGTTCTCCCAGTCTCTTTTCCATTCTACCGTGTCGTTCTTATTGGTATAGGTTCGTCCCACCACAATAGCCCGGGCTAAACACATCTGGTTTTGAGAATTGTGAATTTGGACGAGGCTACTCTTAATGCTGCGAAGGTCGTTCACCAATAACATCTTTTTGCGTCCAGTCCCTTGAGGAGGAGACACGTGTGTCATAAACAGTGTGGCTTTTCCGTCGGTGATATCAAACTGGTCATTGGATTGTTGTACGTGTTGAATTTTGTCCATGACTTTGGAAGGGGTCAATTCTGCAGGGCTACTAAACTCGATCCAAACAGGGGATTTCAAGCCGTCGTGTTGTATGGAAAGTCTCAAGCGACCGTCTTCTTTGGCTTGACATTGTCGCTTGAGTGTGGTGAGCAAAGAATCCCACATCTCGGTGATGAACCCTTCTGCTTTCTCTAACGGTACGTCGGACTTGAAATTGTTAAACTTCACCGTGTATTTGTAAGCCGTGGTTCTAAATTTTCTAGAGGAGCGCTTTTCTGTCTCTCGAATGTGATAGTACTTTTCATGGTTGACTAAGGGTGGTGAACTTTGTTTAGAGGAAGCCTCTCTGTGTATGAATTCTGGTTCACTCATGTCCTCTTCAAAATCACTGGCATGAATTTGTGCCAAGACTTCAGCTCTGGTACGAGGCGATAGATCACGTTTCTGCCTCTTACTTTCTTCTTCTTTCTTCTTGAATAAATTGAATCGTTTCATCTTGACTGCAAAAAGTCAAATGACTAAAATTTAAACACCATGGGTTACTTTATAGTCATGGCAGACCAGCGTATATAAAGGGTATGTGTCTTGTCCTTTCACTATTCATTTCACTCTCAAACCGAGCACAACGATGGAAGAGACTACACAAATCGAACATTTCATCAGAGCGTTGCGAGGGGTCATTAGAAAATTTTCTTCAGACCAGTCGTCGGACTACTCACCTTCCTTTCGAGATAAAAGTCAAGATACTTGCTATATCTGTCAGAAGAAAGGGCATTGGTCTTCAGAGTATCCAGACCGTCAAAAAAGAAAAAAAGGGGCTAGAAAAGACAAAAGTCAAGATACCTGTTATTATTGTCAAGAAAAAGGACATTGGTCTCCAGAATGCCCGAAAAAGAAACAAGAGGAGTCAGAAGAAGAGAGGGATTCTTCAGAGAAAGAAAGCAGACAGGTGAAGAAAAAGAAACAGGAAAAGAAAAGAAGGGAAAAAAGTGAGGAGGAACAGGAGGAAAAGACTATGACGGTGAAGAAATTGAAAAAACAGAGAGACTAAACAATGAGACAGAAGAAGTGTATGAACTTTTTAAAGTGCTATGTTGTAAATTGAATTGTAAGATTTGTACTAGAATAGAAAGTTTATAAAACGTGTGTCTTTGGGTTTTGATTTTAAAATAAGAACCTACACTCACGCACACTCATACACAGACACGTACTATTGGGTAAAATGGGTTTTTGAGTTATTGGCAATTGAAAGTCTATCTCTTTTCGAGATACATGGGTGGCCCTGAAAAGGGCCTTTTTTCTTGGTGTAGGGGTGAGTTTAAGCAATCAACTTTAACTGTCTTAAGCCTTTGCCACGGCCAAGGCCTACTTCTGGACTGCGTACTGTTGATGATGATGATTTGGTTGAAATCACTAAGGGTGGCACGGTAGGCTTAGTCACAGGGTTGGAGTGTTTAGCTCGGGAAGGTCGTATTCTCTTCGGTCGTGATAAAGAAGTCTGATACATTTGTTTCAGACTTCTTAACTCCGCTAAAATGTCTAACAGTACCGTGACCGTTTGATTTTTACACCCTTGTTTCTTTGCTGCTGCTACTTCTTCTTCTTGTTGTTTTTTTTCTTACCCCTTCTTCTTGCTGCTGTTGCTGTACGAGAAAAGCTTGTTCCGCTTCCTTTTGCTGTTGTATAAATTTCTCCAATTCTTCTTTCTGTCTCTGTCTAAAATTTTCCACGTGCGGTAATGAAGGAGAAGGTGGCGAAAGTTCCGGAACAAATTCTTGCGAGGTAAGAAAATCCACAAAATCCCAGTTCACCTCTTCTGAAAGTAAGTCTGGGTTCCCTTGGGCGGTCTCCACTGCTGGTGCACCCCAATTTATCGTTTTCTGAGTTTCCGTCATGTTGAAAAAACTGTCGCATGGATTGACTGCACACAGGCGATAGCGAATCTATATAGACCACGTGACGTCACAGACTGCTCTCTTCCGAATGGACGTGGGCTAACTGAATTTTGTAACGCGTGTTTGGATTGGTCAATGAACTCAATCCGTTTCAATCCTTCCTCTTCCTATAAATAAGCGCAGTTCACTGCATTCATTCATCTGTTCTCGGCGCCTCAACATGTGGACCGACGTTCAATCTTCAGCACTTGTGTTAACGATGATGTTCAGGACGGACATACCAAAGTATGTCCGATCCAAGTGGACAGTTGTCCATAGGAGCGACACCAGCCTATGTATACGTAGGATTTACGTGGAGAGGCAAGGATGCCTCAAAAGAGTGCTAGTTTATGGACCTACAGTGAGACGAAGTTTAAGGCGAAGAAGATGTCGCAGATGCCCTTTATGTTAAGGGCATATTAACATAAACCCAAAGGCCCTTTTCAGGGCCACCCAAATTTCTTGAAAAGAGATAGACTTTCAATTGCCTACCCCTTTTTTATTTTTTTAAAAAAAATAGAGACCCCTCCCTGTTTAAATTTTGCATAGACCCTATACAGTCCCAGGGGTTTTTGTCCATGGTTATTTACATAGACCCAATACAGTCCCAGGGTTTTTGTCCATGTTAATTCCCATAGACCCTATAGTATCCCAGGGTTTTTGTCCATGTTAAATTTACATAGACCCTATAGTGTCCCAGGGGTGTTTTTAATGGTAAGTCCCATAGACCTTATAGTATCCCTATTCATTAATAATGCAGTAATCTTTTTATTATATCCTCATTTTTCTTATTCTACCTAAGGCTTAATTATATAAGAAAATACACTAGAAGAAACAACGTAACTGAATGTATGCCATATTCCGAACTAAATACACAACCACAGATTCATCATTACACAATAACATTAACGCGCACATAACCCCTTACAGATAAATTTGAACTTAGTCGCGCGCTACACATAGCTTTTGAAAGACAATGGCGTTTTGGTCTACTTAAAATTGAAATTTAGATTCATATTGTGAATAAATGTCCATTGCAACAACTTTTCCATTTAATCTGAAATGAATAGATTTTTGCATTTTTGTCAATTCTACGAAATTTCGGGGATTATGGACTTGGTTCATCTTTGCAAATTCTATATGAAATACATCGGATTGAAATAGAATGGGAGAAGCGTGTTGACATCTGCAAGTGTGTTTCTGTTCTGCCATTGAATATTTGAAATCCTAATGTGGGAAAAATATGAAGTCTTTCAATTGCAATTACCACAAAGACGCTATGGAATTTAAATGTTTATTTCATTTTAAGTGCAGTAAGGAGGATGTAATTGCACCTGGAAAATAGTCGAAATTACAGTACAATTTCGAAATGTATAATCAAGCTTGAGAACCCATGACATGGCTCATGTATATCGGATTTGCAGAACTAAGAAAGGAAATTCAGAATGTAAAACTAAGTACATTTTTGCCATCCTCATTCACAATATAAATCTAAAAATTATGACTCGGCTGGGAATAGAACCCACGACTTTCAGCATCCGAGGCGGATGCCCTAACCACTAGGTCACTGGAGCGGTAAAGCCATTTGTAAAGCTCTGTGCAACCTAATATATGATAACATGCTAGATTTTATGTGAAGAACTAGATACTATATTGAGATATTTCATGTCGGTTCAGTGATGCATGCACATAATGAACAGATTTCGCAAAGATCTGAGGTGAAATTAAAATACAAACAAACAAATAAAAGAACCACAACTGAATTTTTTGCGAGGTGATACAGAAAATATTATTGGCATTCAATGCCATATATACAATAGCGCAATGAATTAAGGAGTTGGGAAAAACATTCCAGCTGCAGTTCAGTGCTATTACATTCAGGTACAACATGTAATTCAGAGTAACAAGGTAATTTATGTGGTTACCAAAACCAGACGCTGCCCAAATGATCAATATCACAAACCTCAGAAAGTTGTTCATTGTGCATTTAGTTTAGATATATTGTTCAAACGGACATTGGTGACGAAAACTCGTACTCAATGGATCATATTTTACAAATTAACATTAAATCCCAATTACATGCAACAAAAATGTGATAATTGAACTAAATAATAACTTCTGGGCAGCTGTCAGCTTTATGAGGCGTATTTTCCATAATTATTCACATGTGTCTGTTCTAAATTACCCTTCAAATGATCCATTGTATAGCAATGTTTTATAAATCAACTAATAACACTGAAAGGAATGGAGAGATTCACATAGTTGTTATGGATAGGCATTTTATCTCCACCCCTATAGGGATCGGACAACTGCTACATTTCCCGTAGAAATTAACGTGAATGTATTTTTTTTAAAAATATTTTTAAAAATCCGCCTTTGGTTAAACCACGCGTTTCTATTCAGAGTTAGAGATATCATTTTCAACCTTCAAATACAGGTATTTTGCAGCATTTTGTATTATTAGTATAATGGGAAAAATGCATTAACTAGTCCGTATTTGCACCTCAGAGTAGTTAGTACTCTTTTATTCCCCCCTCCCCCAGAAGACTGGTCCAATTCCTATAGGATCTTATTACGCTGGTTTCTTAATAAGAAAACTAAAAAGGAAGAAAAATATATAACAATACATTTTTTGTCCAAATTTATTTCTGCACTTAACAGGTGAAAAACTCAGTTAAAAATATTTGCAACTCTATCCAAATAATTTAGAAAAAAAAACACTTGATGAGCAATGCATCGACGCTGTTAAAAGTAGAATAAAAATAAGTAGTAAATGGTAAATCCACAGATTCTGCACTGAGACTGAACTATGAAAGTGACACGTTCGCGTTACGGGCTAATGCGATCTTAATCTTAAGACACTATGAAGGTTTTATTTATGTACACAACAAAAGTTCCAAGTGTTCCTTGGCAACGACAGTTTTCAGGCTCGAAAATGTATGGAAATATCTGAGTACGTGTATTAAATTTGTACGTGTATTAAATTTCATGATTGTTACCTGTTTTTAGCCTCTTAGCTTGTTACGCAAAGTCCCTTGTAGTGGGAAACAACAAAATTCGGAGACTGATGTGTATCGTAATGTCAAACACTTCGTTACATCTGGGTTCCACTTATTGTATTCCAAACGAATTACTCAATTTGTATATTTATATGAAATAACTCGATACATTGTGATGACATTATCTCAGTAGACGTATTTGGCACTAATGCAAAACACATTTGAAATAAATGAATATAAATGGTTTTTATGTGGGTTTCTAATGTTATTTTTTAAATATAAAAATATCAATCTTCACTTCCATGGGTATGTTTTTTCAAAACTAATCGCAATAATGTGTACTACACACTGAATAATTCGGGTTTTGCAAACGCTCTAGTTAGACTCTTGTATTGTTCTATGGAGCCATACCAAAGAGTCTCCATAACGCCTTTTGCGACAGCAGTTGCTGCCAAATAATCACAAGGTTTATCCACCGTGAAACATTGCAAAGATTGTTTCTCGTCCAAACTCAGCCCTGAAATACTTTCAAATGTTATTGATCCTACTTTTGCGGGTAATAATCCGAATATATATACATCGTCTATCCAGAAAAACGGGGTCTCTTTCGACACTTCGTATAACTCTTTAATAATGTCTGTTGTCAAAATGACAAAAACGCCGTTGCAATATGTGACAGGAAAGGTAGTCATATTTCTGAATTCCCAGTCGTCAACTTTCCATCTGCCTGTCTTTCTCTGTATTGGACTTGTCCCTCTGTCTATAACGTAGCATCGAATTTTTTTGAGGTCCGCCTTAGAGGTCTTGGACGTATCCAAAAGAAGCTTGAGTATGTTCACAAAGACATAGTCATCCACTTTAATGACAAATTTAGCCTGAAGACAGAATTCTGTAATCCATCTATATCCCAAAATACCCTTATGGGTCAAATTGTGATATGTATCAATAAAATCTCCTTGTACAATGTCCTCGTGAAGATGACTTTCATATTCGATGGCTGCCTGGACTTGCTGTCCGTCTTCTGGTATTCCCAGCAAAAATACAACTCTCATGCTATGGTTCATCAGTAGGTTCTTATTCGCCCAAGTTTCACGTATCACAGATCTTCTGTAAAAATGATCCGTTGCGGTATGGACCATTACAATAAATGTAAGGTTGCTGACTCCCGCACATATCTTGTCATTATTCAACACGTATGGCGATCCAAATGCTGTTAATGGGTATGCAACGTTAGCTTCTTGACTACCTTCAAGATTTTGTGAAGCCATTACCGTTTTTGAGGTGGATAGTTCCTTAAGATGATTTGTATTTCTTTCTAGAGATGTATTACGAAGAAACTTATTCATGGTAGGCGTATTTGGAATACTATTATATACAATAACATTGTCACTTCCATTTTTCTCTCTCTCGTGATGCTTGTTTGAGGCACTACTCGCCACGTTTTTGTTGTCTAGTGACGAAGAATCGTCAAGATCGCCGTGAAACGCATCTTTCATACTATCTGCCAAGAAAAATACCAGAACGACAAAAATCACGAAACCCACAAAGGAAAGTAAAATATGACGGAGGTGGCGCAGCGAAATACATTCCATATTCAGATTACTTCTTGTTTCAGCCTCTGCAAAGAAAGAAAAGTTAAATTACTTGGCCATATCGTAGCAGCCTACACTATTATAAAAAAATAAAGTAAGAGAAGCATTAAGACAGGCAGCTAGCGAAAGAAGAAATCAAATTGCAGTCTGGATAATCCAACATCATTCTATTGTCCCATCCTTTCGCCTTCATCGAACAGCAATATACAACTCCCTTTATTCGGAAATATTCAAACGATTTATACCAGGTGCAGCACTTAAGGTCTAAATGGCTTAAAAGGGCCACCGTAAGCCCGTAAGGACACACAGGTTACAAATACAGCTAGCAGTTAGGCATTAAGAACGTAATTTCACATGTATGTCTTTTACCAGTGTTGTTCATAATTGTGTTTTACGACTGTTTAATTTTAGCAAAATACCATCATATTTTTTAAGGGTAATGCAATCTATAAACAAGTTTAATTGCTAAAAACACGACTGGTAAATAAGCCAATCAATATAATGGGCAGCAAATAGTCTTTTCTCTCCTCTATGATGGTTATTGACTATTTAACATAATCTTGACTCTAAGATGCCTTCACATATTTGGTTTGTCTGCGCTCTTCAGCTTTCACATTATCCAAGGGTGTCTGTTTTACGTTATGTATCAGTGTAACAAGTTCTACCACGCGCCATATTATTTAAAGCATTCAAAAATAGGTGATACCATGACGTGCATTACACCGACAAGGAATTGTATTGTACAGATAACCTATAATCGACACTGATGCCTTAATAAGAGTCATATTTCTGTGACATCCTATCATTCCACTTTCTGCACACTTTGGTGTGTATTTGGAGCCCAAAGTATTATATTATATATGCTATGATTTCTGTCATAGGAATCCACATATTGCATATTAAACCTGGTTTGTGTATTAAGCAATTCACATATTTCAATTGTTGCAGCTTTTCGAGAAAACGGGTACAAACTCAGTTTTGAATGGAAGGCTAAGTGCAATTTATTTATTGACGTATCTACCCTCTGATAAATCAGAAATTTTTGTACCTATATTATAATTAATTAAATTTAATGTCACAGTTACATGTATATTGTTAGGACGATATACACGAGTAATGGCCCCTAAAACGAAGTTTTTAAGACTAACTCACTGTAAATATTATCCAGTTAAACGCAACAATACAATTGACTTGACTACGGTGAATAAAAGCATGATACGACCGCGGAAAGTACGTGTTCCTTTAGCACATGACATTATAGAGGAAAACCCTTAGTGGAAGAGAAAATAGGCGTTCATGCAAGGTGCAAATGAAATCAATTTGACGGTTAAGGTGTGTTTTTATATTTGGAATGCGAAACGATTGTACGGTCTTTCTCAACTGCGAAATGAAATAATTATTCATGTCTTATCGGTACGAGAGTATATTATATTTTCGTGTGAATAGTTTGCATTTTTTATTTCTTTATAATATTTTGTTTCATGTATTAGATAAACAAATACCTTAAATCGAGTGTTTTTGCAATTATTTACTTGATTTTGTGTTTGACTAGGAACAAGTGATAAAGGATACAGGTAGTCAGAACTAGTCCACTATACTAATACTTAAGGTATTTTGCCAATTACTACAAGGTACGGTTTAAATTCCAGCAAAAACGATTTCTAGTGACGCAGTGCATCTGTGACAAAGGTATTTTTGCCATCGGGTTGATGTAATATATTATCAGGATTGTTATTCTTGCTGAGGAATATTCAAATTCTTGAATCGCCTACCATTAGTGGAATTACTTGTTTGAAGGTGACGTAGCTATTACGTTATTGATGGTGAATCCACTGTCCTATAACTAACTGCATAAGGTAAGCTCTCAGCAAGAATTTATACGCTAAAATAAGGCTCTAAAACTGATAGGAAATATCTTAAAATTATATGCATGAACATAAAATTAATTTAACAATTTAATGTTTTTTCCCCATGTTTATTGTGGTATCAAGTGTCAGTTGCCCACACATACAACTTAGGTAACGTCCTTCAGGCATTATTTGCTGTGTGATTCTGCAAGTAACAGTTTATACTACAACAGACTCAGAAAGAAACAATATCAAACTCTTAAATAATAGACCCAGCTAAGTGTCATTGGAAATTACGAGGAAGAAATAGTTGCATTACTTTTTCCAGGGCTTTGAATATGACATTTAATGTTCATCAATGTTGTAAGCTACCTGGATAATGTTCATTAGTGTTCATCAATGACGTAAGCTACCTTCATAATGTTCTTTAATGTTCATCAATGATGTAAGCTACCTTCAGAATGATCTTTAATGTTCATCAAGGTTGAAAGGTGGCGCTCTACAGTTTCGTATTTTGCATAGGGGTTAGGATTTTAAAGAAAAAGAATTTCCCCGGCTTTCCTCACTGGTTATACTGGCTATTTAAAAAAGACCTTGCACATTTTAGGTATAATGCAAAGAACCTTTAATTCCCTTTATTTTGGTGTTTGATTGATGGGTGTACTATGGGTTATAGAGTATACAGCTTGGCCTTACTTCAGATGTGCATCTTTCAAAAATGTGCTAGCTCTACTTGGTCATTTTCACTTCCTGAACTTCAGAGGTAAATTGTATAAAAAAGAGCCGATAACTTTTTTTTTTACCTTTTATATATTTGGTAATTCATTCATTGCACTTTCAGAAGCTGGTATTGTCTAGTCTGGCAAAATTCATTTTCCCTATTTTAATAGCTGCTATGTATAGTGTACTTTAGACTAATTCAGGCTGATTTTTTTAACACAAGGGAACAGTCATTTTAGTTAGCAGTGTGCTTAAATCATGTAAAATTTCCAAAAGTACAATATCCAAAAGAAATATCATCCACATTACATTAATGCAGCATAGAGGTATGCCAACATTCTCTCCATTGTGCATGTTTTAAATGCGAACTACTTCACCTTGCATACGTCACTCTCTCTCTCAAAAGTACATATTATCTGGTGAGCGCCCCCAAGGTTACTTTCGGATGGTGTTAAACCAATATATTCAAATTCAATAGCATCTGCAAACTTTAAACAATAATACATACAATTATGAACTTTAGTGTTGCAGATCAATATATAATGCATCATCGAATCTAACTACGAGGTAACAATAGAAACAAGATAAGTCGGTATATTGATCTATTGAGGTATTTTTAATATTCATAAAAGCTAATACATTTTGGATTCACATAATCAATGAAAATTCAAAACACACACCAAGACACACAATTTCCTTATAAAAACTGACAGTCTGTGTTAAGATAATGCAAGATTTTATTTTCACATCTTTATTCTAAAAATTTAATAGAAGATATGATAACACGATATATGTAAGAAATCTTTACAGAAATGTTATTCGTAAACATTGCTTTATTCATTAAATTATTTCGACAAAAAAAAATAGAATGTTATAATAAATACATTAAAACGAGGAAAAATTTTGTTACATGCAATTCTGTATCAAAGACTCATCAGTGTTGAGTGTGTCAAACATTGAATGTTAGATTCCTGATATGTAAAATAAATTATTGCATCCATCAGGGATTTGTCCTCATGAATCACTGTTAGAACGTATCCAAACCTTATATACCACTCTCCGAAAGTGATTTTTCTTGAACGTCTTTGCAAATTATCTTACTTTTCTGCACTTGTCAAGTATCATATATCAATCAATAACGCCAGGGTGTCGTGACCATTCACTTTACGTTTCATAGCCCAATGATGGCAAGAGGTGCTGTCGCGTACGTCGTTTTTCTTGCTTCGTACAAGGTAAGGTGACTATAGTAATCTAAATAAACTGGGCTGACCTCATTGAAAAAAGATCTTAAAAGTATCCCTTTATGTCTACGTAAAATTACTTCCCTCCAAATTAACTCCCAAGTAGTCCTCTTTCCTGAACCAACAGCTATTACATGGAAATCTTTGCCGCTAAAAAAGGAATATAGTGCAAAATTGTCATCTAGAGGAATATGTCTGGAAATATCAGTGTAAGTAACATTTACTAAAGCCTGGGGGAGGAGTCTGACTAGATTTGCGTCATCAACATGAGTGTACTGAGCGCCTCCTGACAAAGTCACAAGTTCTGGAGCAAGGTCAGAGGTCATTATGACAAAGTGACCTATACAAAAACGCAGATAAGTATGTTGAGGAAATATATAATCAGGAATATAAAAGTGGCTTCTTTTCTCCCTAACTACAATACTTGCATTTTCTTCCTTGACACTACCAACAATATGTCTAGATTCATTCCTTAACGATGGCAATATTATGTGTACCACTTTGAACATATCAACAAAAATGTCATAGTCGGCGTTTAAGATGAATTTGGCTTGTCGGCATTTTTATTATATCCATTCTAAAGCAATACTATTCTTCAGTGTGAGATCCTGAAAGCTGTCTTTAAAATCTCCTTGTACAATATTTCTGTGAATGAGATTTTCATTGTTGAATTTTACATGATCCGTCCTGTTACTTAGTTTTCTAAGAATAAAAACGGATTTCACGATAATGTCTGGAAGCGACTTAGCACCAATCCAGGTTTCCCTTATGGAACGTCTCCTTTCAACATTGATCCAGTGACTCTGGATGTAAATTATGAAATCAATTATTTTTTTCTTCAGCACAAATGTCTCCATTCCAGATTAATAATTCTGTGAAAGTCTCGTTATTTTCCAGGGTATAAGTTTTAACTTTATCCTTATATAGACTCGTGAACCTGGCAAATTTATCATGGGAACTAAGAAACTGAACGTCACTGAATGTTTCATTGTGGAATAATATATACCATTTGCACAACATATACGAACACTCTGTACAAAGGTACATTACACTATAACGTACTAATCTCTGAAGTGAGTGTGTGTGTGTGTGTGTGTGTGTGTGTGTGTGTGATTTGGAATTTTTAAAGTAGCTTTAACAATTGTTCAGTCATATCGCTACGATGTCTGCAGAGTGGCAGTTTATAGTGATGTAGCACTGGGGCATCATGCCGCAGACACGAAGCACGATGTCCCACCCAGTCACATTATCCTGACACCAGGCCGACCAGTCCTAACACTAACCTCTTAATACTGAGCGCCAAGCGAGGCAGCTGTTAGTATCATTTTTAAGTATTTGGCATGACTCGGTCGGAGATCGAACCCACGACCTCCAGCATCCGAGATGGACGCACTAACCACTAGGCCACTGGATCAGTTAATCCCTGAAATTGACAAGGGACACTTGTTCTTGCGCAATACAACATTGTGCCTTGCTTTAAGGAGATTGATACTTCCTACAGTAAAATATGAAATTCAAAAACTGAAATGGCAAGAGTTGGATGCTTTATGCCAAATTAACTCAAAAGTATTGTTATTATTAGCTCTGAATTTGCATTGAGATGACGTTTGAAAATAAAATTTGTGCTCCATTAACAGCCAAGTACTTAGGAGTTTTGGCTGTCAGAGCATTATGATTCATTTGTATATTATATACTCGTAATTTCTATATGTTATGAGTTAGTTTTAAATATAAGCTCTGCCTTAGTCTAATACATTGTCACGTGGGTTAACGTTTAAGTTTTTCTCTCTTCGTCTGCAGAAAAAAGGAATCGTCATACCTGGGTTTCCACTTCCTAAAGTCTCCCATAATTCATGTATGAAACATTAGCGATATTCCTCCTTTCACGACCCAAAAAAGTGTGGATTTGTTGGTAGTGTTCTCGCGTTGAGAAAAATACAGTCACTTCCATATATCGATATTAGAAGTTATCACCGATGAAAACCAAGACAGGTCAGAAATTAAATGGATCTGTAACCATCTCGGCTTATCTTAGGTTTATTATATATCAAATTACCAAGTATTCTTAGAGCGTCAACCCAAACGGTACGTTAAAATAGCACATCCAATCACAAAATGAAGCATTAATTACGTGAAAATAATCATGCTCTAGAAGACATAAAATGTCTGACCCCTCTCCCTTCATATTAATGATATCTTTATAGAGTCATTTCTAATCCACCATTGTATTCGGTATGTGTCGGAAGTGTTGTGCCTTTATGTAGGTGTATTATTACTTTGGTTTTCTTATTTAAATTTCATGACTCGGACATTAATGTTTTTATTAAATTTACGCTTTTTAAAATTGCAATTATTTCAAGAATAATGTGATGCACAATACAGACCTAACTTGTGTTCATGTCCCGTTTTATTATGCGCATTATGCGTATATTACGCATATATCGTTGTTTTTATTTCGAGGCACTAATTTTACATATTTTTTATAAAAAGTTTTGACATAAAATGAATTGAGCCATTAATAATCTCCGATCATCCAGATCTCCGACGTTGTTAATTATCCGTAATGTGTGACCATGTTTCGCTGAAATATTATTATTGTTGTTGTTCTTCTTCTTATTAGTATCTTCTTTTACCTGGATCAATGCTAAATGTTGGATAGTGATTAAGGTTTATACACTCGCGGCACACACGTCATTCTAAACGCTCTTTTCAATGTGTAAATATTAATGTCAGTAACATTCAATTTAAATTTTACAGTTAGTAACTTTCAATTTAAATTTTACACAGTAACTTTCAATTTAAATTTTACAGTCAGTAACTTTCAATTTAAATTTTACAGCTAGTATCTTTCAATTTAAATTTTACAGTTAGTAACTTTCAATTTAAATTTTACAGTTGGTAACTTTCAATTTAAATTTTACAGTTAGTAACTTTCATTTACAATATTAAAGGCAGAAACTTTCAATTCTATTAAACAGTACAAGAAATTACCGAGCAAACGTGTGTGAACGCGATCCAGCTTTCGAGCTGCTGTTCAGAACAGTTTAAAATTGTAACATATCTTTGATTATCATACTTCTAAACATAATTGAGAATAATATATAAAATATATATATTAAGATATAATTGGTGTTTATAAATACACCATCTAAATGGTAATGTATCCAAAGATGCATGCTCGGGCATAATTTAAATTAATTTTTTCATCCAAACGGTGGTGAAAATGAATTTAAATCTTCCTTTTTCCACTAACTCCAACCTCATACTGTATATATTGACGGATTTTGTCCCAGTCTTTTGACTTGGAACAGTTTGTTTTATATCTTAGTCGTTGGTCAAACGTTCTCGATAATTTGATGACATTTGTCTCACCAAAATGTAGCCAGGACTTAACTACGAATATAAACAACGTTCCAAGATTACGATCAGTAAGTGTCAAAGGTAAGGTACTAGTTAAAGCAACGTTCACCAAAGGAGAATTAAAACATAATTATGTACATTAAAAACATGATACATGTTCTACTTGCCATATAATAAGTAATACTAAATGAGTTGCTAAAAAAATATATTTCTTGAATATGTATTTCTCGTCTGGTGCGAAGAAAGTTCCATTTCAGCTTACAAAAGTAAACACATGTTGGGTATACAAATACTTGGTGAGTCGGTAACCGGTTCTATAGCTTGATTATTTAAAAAAAACAAAAAAAAATTAAAAAAAAAAAAACAACAAAAAAAACCCAACAAAAACAGCAACCAGAGAAGAAGCAAAAGACTAAAACAATGTATTTTATTTATGAAGGTCACAGTAACCCGCTTTATGATTATATACAGAACTGATCGAGATGTGCGCATGTTTGAGAATTCATTCCTTCACGTGCAACAGTCACGCGATTAAGTGTAATGTAGAAACGGAACTAACAGTGACACTACCATCATGCTTAGTTCACAAAGGCTTTTGTAAATTAAGTGGATGACCTAACATTACCTGATGACGTCACATTAAAACTATTGACGTTAAAATATACGGACCGCTCCGGTGGTCTAGTGGTTAGAGCGTCCACCTAAGATGCGGGAGGTCTCTGGTTCTAATCCCGACTGAGTCCTACCAAAGATATACAAATGGTACTAGCAGCTGCCTTGCTTGGCGCTCAGCATTAAGGGGTTAGTGTTAGGACTGGTTGGCCTGGTGGCAGGAGAATGTGTGGGTGGGACATCATGCTGGCTGCCTGCGGCATGATACCCCGGTGCTAGACATCACTATAAACTGCCACACTGCAGACATCGTTTCGTTATGATTAAAAGATTGTTAAACTATTTACAGAGACTGAAGAAAGGGCTGAATAAGCGCAATCATTAAAACATTGGGCTAATTTTCACGCATATAATGTTAGGACTCATTTAAATCCATTTAAAATGAGGAAATTGGATTGGTTCCAATAAATTTAAGCAGTAATGTATCTTTTACACATTACGCGAGATCGGTCCTTAAACCCAGCATTGGGTCCGATGAGAAGCAACCTCACTATGTCAATTAGCATGTGAAATGGCTCACAACGGCCACACAAATTCACAAATAATTTTCAATGAACTAAATAATATGGTTCCCGGCCCGTCTGCAATTTGCCACGTAGGTGGGCCAGGTGGACTCCGATCACAATTATTACTTCCTGTTCAATATCTACGAATGTCATCCCAGTCTACTGATACGAGGGTTAAATTGTTTATTCGTTAGAATTTCAAAAGTTTTGGTGTGGTTGTCCGTGTGCATTTCGACGACAGTGCACAGAGCAATGATTATAAGGATTTGAAACGTCACCGTTGCAAGGTGTTTTGTTTTACGGCCCAGCCTCTCAAATAAAAATGCCGAGAAACCTATGACAATAACTTAACACGTTCATTTTTGATGTTATTCTAGATTAACATATGATATATTAAGAATTTAAACAGTGTAAAGTTTGTTACTAAGAAGCAAATGTAGACACCGTATAGGAAATTAATTGTGATACGAGTCCAGGTGGGGAGCAAATCTATATATTATGTTGATAAACTGATTTTCGGTCTTATTTGTCATTACGTCAAAATCTAATCGTTGGAAATATTGTAAATGATATCACTACCGCATACATTTATCATTATACCACTAAATGCATGACTGTACATACAATACCACTAAATGCATGACTGTACACACAATACCACTCAATGCATGACTGTACACACAATACCACTCAATGCATGACTGTACACACAATACCACTCAATGCATGACTGTACATACTATACCACTCGCTCCTCGAGTGGCCGAGTGGTCTAAAGCGCTCTCCGTTACGGATCACTGCCATCTCACCTCTGTCTGCGTCGGTTCGAGTCTCAGATTCAGCCAATGTGGGTATGTGAGAAAGCTTGCCAGTAGCTTCTCGTGGGTCGGTGGTTCTTTCCGGGGTTTGCCCGGGTTCTTCCTCCACCATTAATACTGGTCGCCATGTATAGCCTATCTTGTGCTGAAAAATGGCGTTAAACCGTACAACAACAACAACAACAACAACTATACGACTCAATGCATGACTGTACATACTATACCACTCAATACATGAAAGGACATACTATACCACTCAATGCATGAAAGGACATACTATATCACTCAATGCATGATTTTGCATACTATATCAATCAGTGCATGATTGTACACACTATACCACTCAATGCATGACTGTACATACTATACCACTCAATGCATGACTGTACATACAATACCACTCAATGCATGACTGTACATACAATACCACTCAATGCATGCTTGTACATACTGTATCACTCAATGCATGCCTGTACATACTATACCACTCAATGCATGTCTGTACACACTATACCACTCAATGCATGACTGTACATACTATACCACTCAATGCATGACTGTACATACAATACCACTCAATGCATGACTGTACATACAATACCACTCAATGCATGCTTGTACATACTGTATCACTCAATGCATGCCTGTACATACTATACCACTCAATGCATGTCTGTACATAATATACCACTCAATGCATGACTGTACATACTATACCACTCAATGCAAGACTGTACATACTATATCACTCAATGCATGCCTGTACATACTATATCACTCAATGCATGCCTGTACATACTATATCACTCAATGCATGCCTGTACATACTATATCACTCAGTGCATGCCTGTACATACAATACCACTCAAATGCATGCCTGTACATACTATACCACTCAATGCATGACTGTACATACTATATCACTTAATGCATGCCTGTACATACTATATCACTCAATGAATGCCTGTACATGCTATATCACTCAATGCATGCCTGTACACACTATATCACTCAATGCATGACTGTACATACTATACCACTCAATGCATGACTGTACATACTATGCCACTCAATGCTTGACTGTACATATTATGCCACTCAATGCATGACTGTACATACTATAAAACTCAATGCATGACTGTACATACTATAAAACTCAATGCATGACTGTACATACTATACAACTCAATGCATGACTGTACATACTATACCACTCAATGCATGACTACATACTATACCACTTAATGCACGACTGTATATACTACACCACTCAATGCATGACTGTACATACTATATCACTCAATGCATGACTGTACACTATATCACTCAATGCATGACTGTACATACAACACCACTCAATGCATGACTGTACATGCTATATCACTTAATGCATGCCTGTACACACTATATCACTCAATGCATGCCTGTACATACTATATCACTCAATGCATGCCTGTACATGCTATATCACTCAATGCATGCCTGTACATACTATATCACTCAATGCATGCCTGTACATACTATATCACTCAATGCATGACTGTACATACTATGCCACTCAATGCATGACTGTATATACAATACCACTCAATGCATGACTGTATATAATATATCACTCAGTGCATGAATGTATATACTATATCACTCAATGCAAGACTGTACATACAATACCAAACAATGCATGACTGCACATACTATACCACTAAATGCATGACTGTACATACTATACCACTAAATGCATGACTGTACATGCTATACCACTCAATACATGAATGTACATACTATATCACTCAATGCTTAATTTTGCATACTATATCAATCAATGCATGATTGTACACACTGTATCAATCAAAGCATGACTGTAATACTATACAAATCAAAGCACGACTGTACGTACTATACCACTCAATGCATGACTGTACGTACTATACCACTCAATGCATGATTGTACGTACTATACCACTCAATGCATGAATGTACGTACTATACCACTCAGTGCATGACTGTACGTACTATACCACTCAATGCATGACTGTGCATACAATACCACTCAATGCATGACTGTACATACTATACCACTCAATACCTGACTGTAATACTATACCACTCAATGAATGACTGTAATACTATACCACTCAATGAATGACTGTACATACAATACCACTCAAATGCATGACTGTACATAATATATCACTCAATGCATGACTGTACATACTATATCACTCAATGCATGACTGTACATACTATATCACTCAATGCATGACTGTACATACAATACCACTCAATGCATGACTGTACATACTATATCACTTAATGCATGCCTGTACATACTATATCACTCAATGCATGCCTCTACATACTATATCACTCAATGCATGCCTGTACATACTATATCACTCAATGCATGCCTGTACATACTATATCACTCAATGCATGACTGTACATACTATACCAGTCAGTGCATGGCTGTACATACAATACCACTCAATGCATGACTGTACATATGTCACTCAGTGCATGCCTGTACATACTATATCACTCAATGCATGACTGTACATACTATATCTCACAATGCATGACTGTACATACAATACCACTCAATGCATGACTGCACATACTATACCACTCAATGCATGACTGTACATACTATACCACTCAATGCATGACTGTACATACTATACCACTAAATGCATGACTGTACATGCTGTACCACTCAATACATGAATGTACATACTATATCACTCAATGCTTAATTTTGCATACTATATCAATCAATGCATGACTGTAATACTATACAAATCAATGCACGACTGTACGTGCTATACCACTCAATGCATGACTGTACGTACTATACCACTCAATGCATGATTGTACGTACTATACCACTCAATGCATGACTGTACGTACTATACCACTCAATGCATGACTGTGCATACAATACCACTCAATGCATGACTGTACATACTATACCACTCAGTGCTTGACTGTAATACTATACCACTCAATGCATGACTGTACATACTATATCACTCAGTGCATGACTGTACATACAATACCACTCAATGCATGACTGTACATACAATACCACTCAATGCATAACTGTACATACAATACCACTCAATGCATAACTGTACATAATATATCACTCAATGCATGACTGTACATAATATATCACTCAATGCATGACTGTACATACTATATCACTCAATGCATGACTGTACATACTATACCACTCAATGCATGACTGTACATACTATACCACTCAATGCATGACTGTACATACTATATCACTCAATGCATGACTGTACATACTATGCCACTCAATGCATGACTGTACATACTATGCCACTCAATGCATGACTGTACATACTATATCACTCAATGCATGACTGTACATACTATACCACTCAATGCATGACTGTACATACTATACCACTCAATGCATGACTGTACATACTATATCACTCAATGCATAATTTTGCATACTGTATCAATCAATGCATGATTGTACGCACTATATCAATCAAAGCATGACTGTAATACTATATCACTCAATGCACGACTGTACGAACTATACTACTCCATGCCTGACTGTACGTACTATACCACTCAATGCATGATTGTACGTACTATACCACTCAATGCATGACTGTACGTACTATACCACTCAATACATGAATGTACATACTATATCACTCAATGCATAATTTTGCATACTGTATCAATCAATGCATGACTGTACACACTATATCAATCAAAGCATGACTGTAATACTATACCACTCAATGCACGACTGTACGTAGTATACCACTCAATGCATGACTGTAATACTATACCACTCAATGCACGACTGTACGTACTATACCACTCAATGCATGACTGTACGTACTATACCACTCAATGCATAACTGTACGTACTATACCACTCAATGCATGACTGTTCGCACTAATCCACTCAATGCATGAATGTACATAGTATACCACTCAATGCATGACTGTATATAATATAACACTCAATGCATGACTGTACATACTACTGTACATCTGAGTACATTCTGAGTCAGTAATACATCTGAAAAGTTCATTCTATACCTCGAATATTGCGTAGCAGAAGGTTCGTGGTATAATAAGAATGTCGCTTTGAAGAGCTTGTAGCAAGCAAAGAATATTTGTTACATGCCTACTAGCTCTGTGACAGTTACCTTAGATAGTATAAACGGTAGAAAACTATGGTCGAAAACACTGTATTGCTATTTTTGCATGAAATTGAGAATTGCGTTACGATCCCCAGATAACTCTCGGCCCTCGTTGCACTGATTAAGACCCATGTCACTTTGTGGAGAAAATTTGCTGATGCTTCATGCTTCATGTATACACACATTTTCTTATAATTAATTCGCAGATACAAACATCTGGCATAACGTCAATACATATTATGTAAGACTGTAGACCCGATTCTAGACGCAAAAAAAACTGCCTGTATGTTGTTTAACCATTGCTCAACGACCCGTTCGAGGTTAAATTCAAAGAGAAATTTACCAACAGGCCGTCCAGCTAGAGATCCACTATTTGTTTTGCAGTCATGATTTCACGACCAGCTTGGCAGCAAGATCGTGCTCTTCTGGACGGAAACCAGAGACAACAGGTAAGTGTTAAATTATCCAAGAGGAGTTTTCAGGGAAACCAGACCATATCTAATCAAAACAGATTCAAATCTACGATGGAGTTTCAAGAAGCAATTTGTCCGAACTACGTCCATTTTCTCGTCAGTAAATGTGCGAACGTCGCCATATGTGGATCGTAGAGAAGTTGGGAGGCATTAGACTGTACTCAAAGTTTGCGCTCGTTAAACGGTGGGACGGAATTTTTTAAGTGAAATTCTAAGTTTGGATTGAGAACGAAGGCTTCTTGATGAAATTTTCCGGGTGGGTGTGAGAAGCGACACCCTAGGATCGGAGAGCGGGAAAACGCGTTTAGAGTACTTGGGAGATCTATTGTGACGTCAGCAGTTTGTGTGGAGGTGCAGTGCCGGACGGAGGTGTGGAAGAGAGTACCGGAAGTGTCGGAAGGACGGATCCGGAAGTAACAGGAGAGCATGTAGTCAAAGGTACCGTAAGTACCAAAAGAGAAACAAGAGGCGGACAGATGAGTAACATTCATTTCATATGATAAAATAGCTATTGACAACTGAACAGGTCATTGTTCGAAATAAATTGCGATTCAAAAATTTATCGACGAAATTGTTAAATACATTTGATGTATTTTATGAATTGTTTTACCTTTCACCATGAGTTATTTATACATGAAGAATGTCGGCAGTGCTAACTGGGGGCTCGGAGCTATTTAAATTTTAATTGCCGACATTCGGCCATTAGAGGCAGGTGACAACCATACACCTCAGTATTTTCACTGTGTAATGAAAACATCTTGCTGTTAGGTAAAGCCGTGCCTTCATGTATTTTCAGAATGGAGTCGAAATCTAAGAATGCATAAAATGCAAGTGTTAATGTTTCAGGAATGATCTTTTGGCAACAATCCCTGAGGCTGATGTGTGGGTTTTTTTAGGCTTTGGAAACTTCACAACACTCAAGGCATGAAGTAAACAGGTAATCGCGTGAATTTCCCTGTTGATGAATAATGTTAAACTGACCATAGCAAAGAGTTAATACAGTTTCTATTTTGCCACGTGTAGATGTTTAATCCCTTCTACTAGCACATTGTACTGGACATAGGAAACATCCCACATTTATCCTGTTAGTCGGAGTGCGCTTCCTTGGTATGAAATTGCATTCACTCTATTGTTTTCAGATGACTTTGTCCAATGTAACCTGTAGCGAACCCGGATACATCTGAGTAACAAATGAAGTCATTGTCAGTGTTTGGAAAACTTATACTCGAGAGTTAAACCACAGCTTGTTTTAATTCATTGAAATGTTTATTTCAATCGTCGGTTAATTACAAAGTTTCATCTATTTTAAAAAGAGAACATTTTCATGAAATAACTGTAAAGACCCACGAATTCTCTGAAAACTTGCTTACTTTTACGTACGGAACAAGTTTCGTCAATTTCCGTTTTCAATGTATCTACATATATTCCGTTTTTAGACAGTACATAGCCTAAATAAAGTACTTTATTGCCAGATAGACCTCTCTATTCCCAAGGAAGCGATTTGTCAGCTTTTAATTGTTCACAGTCATTGATGTGTGCTTATTTTTCTCACATCATTTATAGCACTACATGGGAGTTATAAAAATTTGTTTCAACTTTGAGGAAAAATCCCATTTTTATTGATACTTAAAGTCTGAGATATCCGATTTTCATTGATACTTGAAGTCTGCGATATCCGATTTTCATTGATACTTGAAGTCTGCGATATCCGATTTTCATTGATACTTGAAATATGTGATATCCGATTTTCATTGATATTTGAAGTCTGAGAAATCTGATTTTCATTGATACTTGAATTATACGATATCCGATTTTCATTGATACTTAAAGTATGAGATGATACCATGCCTCTGAAGTAGATTCTTGTCCCAGGCTTTTCCAAGGTTAAATAATAAGAGTATATATCAGATTACCATCTTGTGCAACTGCAACATGTCACCATATCTGGGTCAATATAGTTTGCTTGGGGTAATCAGTAGAATAAACAATATAGACCATGATCTGCCATAGCAGATTAAGATCTATGTTGTTTGCAGTTTCTACTGACTTATAAGCAAGTAAATACGATGTTATCAGGGTTGGTTAATATGTGGGCTTTATTCGGTCTTGAAACATCTGGTTTGGCAATTGATTAAACTAGAATGTATGTTTTCTGAATATTGAAGAAATTAAGCATTAAATGTAAAGTCAACTCATAGCATAATGAGCAAAATATTCTGAATTTCTTCCCACTGCCTCGCATGCTGAGGTCATTACGTTCACAATAGTGCAATTTTACCATGACCTTTAACACAGAGCTGTAAAGTTACGGG
Organism: Sinohyriopsis cumingii; assembly: GCA_028554795.2. Classification (NCBI taxonomy): domain Eukaryota; kingdom Metazoa; phylum Mollusca; class Bivalvia; order Unionida; family Unionidae; genus Sinohyriopsis; species Sinohyriopsis cumingii. The sequence goes on from CM068840.1 coordinate 67,727,364, forward strand.
GTCAACATGGAAAAGAACAAAGTCTCTACACCATTTCTCAAAGAGCATTACGGCAAATCTGGTTGTCAATTCTCATTTTGAATACACGAATAAATCAAGTGAAAAACTCAATCAAATATACAGTAGCAACAAAATCAAAGTCTAGCATCACGCATATTCAATTAGATTATGAAACTTGAATGCACTATTTTAACATGAAGTTTATCATTTATTACATTATGATTCTATTGCAACTGGGATCATTTTAATTTTAGCGTGAAATAACCGGATTACAACACTCAGCAGAACGCAGGAAAATTTTGTTTCATACAAAAAGTTGTCTTAGCTCTCACAGCATTATATAACATGCTTGTAAAAACGATACTGTTGGTATCGGGTACTCAATGTTAAAAATAATTGCATTTAGAAGTTCATGCAATCGTCTAATCTTCCTTACTAGAATCCCGTTACATTGGCTTACTAATGACATTCAACATTCAGATTGCATTGTGAATATTAGAAATACAGAATAAAATGGTTACCTGCAGTGTTCGTGCATCCCTTCAATCTGTAGAGTTATATCCTGATTTAGGAGAGGCCAAAGAATCTTGCAAATATCAGCTCAATATGAATGGCTTTGGTTACCCTGTAGAATTATATAAACTTGATGAACCTGAGTGCCGTGGAATTGTGGTTACTTAAATTTTAAATCTGAGTGCCACGGAATTGTGGTTACTTAATTTTTTAATCGGAGTGCCTCGAAAGTACGGGTACTTAATGTTTATATATTATGTGTGAACGAAAAAGTACTAAGGGTTCGTTGCTGCGTACATCGTTATCTGCAGCTGGTTTATTTTCGACTTTATCCTTTCAAACCACGGAGTTCTGCTCACCCAATGTTGCACGAGCAAAGTGCTTGAGGTGAGAAACCCACTTACAAGTTCGCTGGGCGAGGATTTCACTATAACCAGGGTAACTATGTAATAAAGTATGTCTGTATTATCATAATACGACAAGTTTTGTCAGGAAGCTGTCAACTTTACGGATGGCTTCCTGAACAAAATAAAAACCATGTAAGACAAAATATCGATCAGCTTGTTCTGCCCAACCAAACCAGATTTACGGAAGCAATTTTCATCTGTAGATATATGTGGGATACAAAATTGTAATTTTTTTCTTCTTGCTTTTTGTTTTATATGATAGAATTGTTTTATATATTGGATGTTTCAGAATCTACTCCAGATTTCACGGCAAGCCAGATCTCTATCATACAATACCATGCGTTAGAATGACTATATTATTTTTGCAGGTTAGCCATTTTAGAACTGTTCAAACTGAATTCAATTAGACGTTGCATGTATCGAATGATGCGTAATGATGAATAATACTCAAGCTCGTATGATCCAACGAGTTCATTTCGGACACAGATTCGTGTACTAACATGGTTACTGTAATAATAATCTCGTACAGTAATTAGTTCGAATAAAATATGTATTGAATAACGAAGCAAATTCATGTGCACACATGTGTAGCGTATATTATTGTATTCTTGTTTACTTATGTGAGTCATTATATTTTCAGTTTTCTTTGTGACCGGGATTCGTAAAACTCGATGAGGATCTCAATTTATTCTTCTGCACATTGGGAGGCGCGGGCCACGACTGTTGGTTTTTTAATCATTAGACAAGAGCCATTGAACCAGAAATACGCAATGAACCTCAACTGAACGCAACTAGACGCATATATTCCAGTTTTGAGTTGACTCCTTATACGATTTCACTGCAACATTGAAACTAATAACTCAAACTCAATATACTATTGAAAAATAAAGCATAAATACATATTATTTGTAGAGAAAACAAACATTATGCATACTTTTACACAAATTATATACTTTGATCACCCTTGGTGACAATCATAAATTATTCACTGTTGCGTACATATCCTTTTCTGTGTTGGACGTGACGAGCATCAGTCTTAACTGATTTATACTCTCGAATGACTCTGTTAATCTCTGACGAGGAGGGCGTTCTGTATTGACCCTTCCATCTTCATAGTCTGAAAGCTGAATGAATAATGTGATGTTAAGGGACTTTCTCTCTCTCTCTCTCTCTCTCTCTCTCTCTCTCTCTCTCTATATATATATATATATATATATATATATATATATATATATATATATAAGATGAAATGATCACAATTTGCAGAGAAGAAATCGGAAGATGAGAACAAAAGGCGAGGAGAGAGAGCGAGAGCGAGAGAAAGAGTCAGTCAGTTAGTATCCACTAAGAAAGAAAATCGTTCATTAGCTATCATACTATTTAAATAGAGATGAAATTATTACATTTTGCGTATGACTTTCCAGAAAATGTATAACCACGGTTATTTCATCGCGGTGAAGTTTAAAGAGTTCAAGTCCCATTGTATGACTTCGCATGTACTATTCATATAATGGTCAAAAATAATATTTCGGTAAGCGAAGAATAACACACAAGCAACATCGCTTCAGTAATTCAAAGGAATATAATCTTATAACTGTACATATGTTTAACATTTATTTTAACTCTAGGATCCTAACCTATATCACAAGAAAAGGCGATAACCAACACGTTTTTATAATTTAAAATGTGAATTTATTTTCCTAAAATAGAATGTGAAAGCATTAAAAATATCTTACAATGTGGTGAATGAATACCTAAAATCCCAAAATTCTTAAAAAATCTTCGAATCGCATATCCTAGTTTAAATTTCTTTTTTAACTTTTTCTTTCTGTTTATCACTTTTATTTTGCATTTTCAAACTGAAACTTTCAAACTTGCATTTATTAAAAATATTCATTTCAATTCATTTTTAATTATCATTTTTAATTATCATTTTTAATTTTCATTTACACATTTATCTTTAGCAATTTCAGTTTTTCATTTTCATTTTCAATTTTGGGTCTCAAAGTTACTCTGAAAATAGTTTTTATGTTGTGCCAAACCAAAGAAAGTAAAATTTCCTTCGAGAATGAAAACGGTGAAACTTAAAGAACATATAGCCTATTTGTATAGACGTGAAACAATATAGAGATACAGGAAGTCATGCACCATACATGAAGTATATGTGTTTTTTATTATAGAAAAATAATATTATTTGTGTAATATTGTGAATGATTTTCCTACTTGCTGTTCTACCTACTAACAGGATTAAGTATTTTGTGAACAACATCGACATACACAACCACTTTTGGAAACAGATATACCACTTGGAAAAAAGATACAAGTCACAGGATTGTTAGAAACTCAGGACATTTGGTCGGAATAGGTAAAACCAAATATAAGTTGAAATATGGGAACAGAGAATTGTTAAAATGAACGAAATATTTTCCTCATAACAACGTGTGACTATAAAGGAAGTTGACACGTTCAATATCCAAATATATTCTCTTTTGAAGAAAACGTAAAGTGGGAGAACATCGGCTATATGTTGTTAAAGTTCGTTAGATTGGAAATTCAACCTGTTGGTCATTCTTATATTGTTTTAAGTGCATCCAACAAACGCTGATCTGATTCTAAGTTGACATTTTAGGAACAAAGTAAAAAAAACAATTTTATTACATGTTGTAAAGTTCTATAGTTTTCTTCCTTTACTAAATATATGAGCATAGTCATTTAGATATTATAAATGAAATACTTAAGAGTTTCATTTACAAAATTTGGACGTCACCAAGTCAGTTGTCATAGTAGTGATTGGAACAAGCTCTCATTAAAGGCTTCAAGTCATTTCCTCTTTTCTTTGTGCGTACAAATTCATATGCATGCATTATAATAACCTTATTTATTACATTTATCTCCTTTAACTGAGTAGTGATGTTGTCGGGCCTTTGGCGCTTTCTCCAATGGGTCCTGACCAAAAGCTTCTTCGTCTATTTTCTATGATTTGGCAAACAAGCTACATTCAAGAAACGCACAGCCCGTGGATGTTTAATCCACGAAAGTAGCCAAAACGTACTACATGTTCTTTAGGCTGTATACGTCTATTAGGCAGCCAAGATTGCTGACTCGATCAATGCTTCCCAGACTACATAAAGCTTTCTGTGTAATTTCATCATCCGGATTTAGAACAGCTTTTACCAATATCGAAAATTAACTGAAATATTTCGCGTGAAAGAACTGGAAGGCCTACAGTTGCTATCCATGCTTACCATTACTCGACTATTTTTTTGTTTGTAAACGCGCAACCGTACGATGTCTTATCTGTGCTTGGAGTAGTCGGTGATTTTCCATTTTCGCCTACACAATCTCGAATTCAGCCATGCTAATTATTTTATCATCAATTGCCTCCGCATACATTTTTCTAATAGTGTTGAGACTGCTTTGTACCGCTGCAAGCAGTTCTGAATAGACATATACTCGTGAATGTAATCGTATACAAAGTAATTTGCTAGCACCAAATCGAACAGTTTTTGCTGTGGCAAGGCCACAAAAAACATGTACCAACAAATAAGCGCGTCTTACTTCGCCACCAGCGCATTCTCTCGGTGATTACATCTCGCAGCTGGTATTCACGTCGGTAACATTGAGGGTCCATCATAGTTCTATTAATAATACAATCTCATAATAAATTGCACGACAGGCATCCTATGTCCGGTCTCATCATGTCTTGATGCAATTAGCACACGGACCTTTAGCCAAATACCCTTTTTGCTGATACAATTGTCATACAATTATAGAATGGTTTTGCCTCAGAAATATTTCCATTTCGGGCAATTGAATGTTCTTGAGGTTAGCACCCTTTTCATTTAAAACCTACCGATCACATGTGTATATTTTGCATCTAACTATCGTCCTTGTCCTTCATATGCCTTCTCATCCTAATATGTATAGTCCATATAGTGATATGCGATTATCAGGACTGATATGCGATTATCAGGACTGGATTCATTCTTGGGCTGAATGCCATTTTATACATCATTTTCATATGGTCCATGCCCGACAGTGCGTGATGTTATGAGAATAGAGGACTGATAACGTATTGACATGCTCTGAAATGTTATAGAACTTGACTCTTGTATTGTAAAGAGACTTTTACAAGAACATTAACACATGTCTGCAGTTTTAAGTATTATAGCGGCCACATTTCAAGTTTTTATATTTTTACTTTAATTGGATATATGAAATATCAATCAGATGAAGGAACGAATGTCAAATACATGAATGTGATAGACAACAACTAATAAATACAGAATATTTAATTGTGTTATATTTTAATGGTCAGCATCTACTAAATGTAATTCGAGTGGACACGTGCAAATGTCATCAAGAAGTAAGACAGAGAAAGTTAATATTTCCAACCTTATGCAGGTCATTTTGTAATACTATTTGGTTAAATGTCCAGAAACTATTTAAATGATTTTGTATGTGTGTGTGTGTGTGTGTGTATGCATGTGTGTGCATGTGTGTGTGCGTCTGTGTGTGTAGAAATACGTGCCTCAGTTGACGTGGTGTTTAGAAGAGTATATTCAAGGCTTTTGCTGTTCAAAATGTAGAGCATATTTCGGTTAAGTGGACGTTGCAATTGTTCGTTTTATTTCTTTCTTACATATGACTTTTCTTTATATTGGGCAAACGTTATGATGGAGTTACAGCTGAAGTCTACAACAAGAAATTGCCAGAAAAGATGATATGTGCAACTTAAGAGTTCCTCTTATATTTTCTGTAAAATACATTTTTTATAACACTGACAAACAGCATATCGTATTTTGTATTGTAGGATTTTCAAACAATTTGGAAAACGAACTCTTTTATATACATAGAATGCATGCATTATATAGAATGCTTATATATTATATTGCGAACTCTGCTTAGGTGTCTTACAGTTAGAGTAGCATATGTTCCCATAATCAACCATGCTGACCACAACTTGCATCAAGTATTGCTAGGGAAGATCTTAGGTGACCATTAGAAATTCGAATAAAACACATCTGAATTACAGGTTGAAGCTTAAATGCCTGGACCTTTCAAATTGGCACGTTTGTTCAATGAAAATGAAACGTAATGAGTGCGATTCGTGAAGATGGATTGTGAAACAATCTAACTGAATCATCCGCTTAGGACATGAACATGAAGGATGACTGATTGTGAAGTGAAGCGTTTTTTTTTAAAGATCTTGTGTATATGTCAGTAGCAAGAGATTCATCTTCCTTTTGAAGAAATGGATGCCCATTTGTTATGAAATGGCAAGGTATCTACGGGAATGGTCATTTGTAATGCAATGGCAAGGTATCTACGGGAATGGTCATTTGTAATGAAATGGCAAGGTATCTAAGGGAATGGTCATTTGTAATGAAATGGCAAGGTATTTACGGAGGCAGACAAGAACGGCATATCACATCCAAACACACATACACTAAACGTTCATAGCATTTAATTGCATTGACTCAAACATTATAAAAAGCCAGTCACACACACACACACACACACACACACACAAACATACACAAACAAACAAACTCACCTAACCCAGCCAACATGCCAATGTTTATTTTTGATGTTATAGATTTAAAAGCAAAAGAAAATATATTCTGGATTACAATTCTATTCTGCATGATTTTAGGTCGACATTACGATATAATGAGGCAAACAAATGCACATAATAATACGCACAAACGTAGGATGAATCTTGAATAATTGGGTTGTACGAGTTGATAAAATATGAACGTTAAAGTTATTATCTGAAGATGCAAGGTGAATATCAGTTACAAAACGTGGGCGCACATAACATCGTTGAGTACGTATGACTTCCAGTTAACTATGTATTTTCTATTATGCATTTTGGCATGCTAGGACGTCCTTTTGCGCTGTTTTTGAGTCCTTGTAATAGATATGGACTGCATACATATTAGCAAAAAGCATGGGAACAAAATAACAAAATGTATATAGCATCCAAAACCTACTCACTGACCATGGAATCAGTGAAACAGCACAGGCGAGGAGAGCTGATCCATTTCGCCGCTCGGGATAAGTTGATGTCCAAAAAACAAACTCAAGTTGGAAATGTTCACCGATATGAACCATATTGACCATGTGTTTCGCTACAGGGCGAAATATCCTAGGGAAGATCAACGGTATGCATGCGCAAAGAACCCAAACGTGAATGGGTACGAAACAACTGTCCCTAACTGGTACAACAAGGATCTTTATGGGCAACGATGCAACCTTTACATGTTGATGTATTTTAGTGGATTGATTCTGCACCCGTTCACGTGATAAAATCAACTACGCGATTATAACATCAGCAGCAACTACGGATACGTTCTTGTCTTTAAAGTTTTTTAGAATACCCCAAAGAGTTGTATTGCGCTCACATCGATTGCCAGCTTGCACCACACCAGAGGTTTTGTCAGTTCTTGGTGGGGGTTGTCCATTTATCAATGTTCGAGTGTGAATAAACCAGGACGTACATTTGCTGAATGCACCAAACTTTGTTCCAAGTCTTAGGTCCTAGCACAATTACGTATTGTACTTAAGAAATCTACGGGGGCCCCGAGTATCCGAGTGGTCTAAAGCGCTCACCTTTACAGATCACTGCCATCTCACCTCTGTCTGCGTGGGTTCGAGTCCAAGGCTTGGCTAGCGTGGGTACGTTGGAAAGCCTGCCAGTAGCTTCTCGTGGGTCGGTGGTTCTTCCCTGGGTTTTCCATGGTTCTTCCTCCACCAGTTATACTAGCCGCCATGTATAACCTATCTTGTGCTAAAAAAATGGCGTTAAACCCTAGAACAACAACAACAATAAGAAATCTACGGTTGTACTAGCGATTAGGAATGCTAGTAAGTCAAGTCCATCAAATGATTGGATATTACAGGCATTTTTTGTATGACCCCATACATTCAGATGAATATGGATATAAGTATAAAAGCCACGAAGGACTTTATAAAAGTTACTTTAACTACATACATATTTCAGTATTGTGGGAAAATACGGTAAATTTACGAGTATCATTTCAAGTGTACCTAGTCTGTTAGTCACCAAGATTAAGTTGGAATTCTTCTTTGCAAACAGGGCATTTGAATCCCGGAAAATCTTTGATGATGGTCTTCTTGCCGCTTATAGCAATAACGCCAAGCTTTAGTTGAGAAAGCCAATTATTATTAGATAGTCCGTGTTGGTCTTGTAAAAGTAAGAATTTCATTACGACAAAATCAAACATTTTTACCAGGTTCGTTTTATCGAGTTATGCAGATATTGGCTCTGTGTTCGGACATATAAAACACAAATTACATTTTGTTTTCAGATATCGCAGGTGTACTCTCGAATGCGTTTGATAACAGGGATTACCCAAAAGTACGAAAGTACGTTGTTTAGACAACGTCAATAAAATGTTGTTGGTAAATTCCAAGATGATTGCTTGGGTAAGTAAATCGAAGGATAGATGGTGCTTTAAGCTAAAACATACATGTTTGTGGTTGGAGCTAAGACCATTCAAAAGGCTAAAGGTACTAAGGGATCTCATACATGATGTGAATGAGGAATTTCTTCGAGATCAACGTGTAATCGCACATACATCAAATCGGATACGGTGTCGAAAACATAACATGGGCATATGCCTATGCACTAAAATACATTTGTCTCCGTTTGATATCAAGAGACAGATATTACCCGATGAAATTACCTGTGACGCGTTTGGCTTTCATGCTATTGTAAATCATCTTATAGCTGAATAGCAGAGAAGGCGAACATACCTTTTGCAGAAACCTTATTTTGAAAACTAAGACCTCATACAAAAAAATAAGGTCACTAACGCTAAGCCGAAGCCTCTGACTTTACCGAGAGTTTCTCTAATTGGGTTAGTTTATTTTGTTACTTTATCGTTGTCGTTAGTGTTTTTTTAAAAAGTATGCGCGGTTTCGTTTACCCACTGGACGTTTTATTGAGATCGCGCCATCGATACAGCTATAATTAGGGCGTTATTATATATCAATAATATGGCACAGCTATGAAATCTTATACATCTAGATTAGCTCGAGTGTGACTAGAAGCAATTAAGAAATGTTTTCCTGTACGCGATTATGTCTTACGAAATTACAGGAACGTCAGAAATCTCAGGTGGCTTTTGCAATACGTTCTCAGCAATTATTCCAACCTGCTACTGAAACAACTAAACACATTCTTCCTCAGCTAGAAAACATAGCTTAAAAAGCTGAAGAAATATCAAGACTTTTGCAAGATCTTCCTGGTCGAATGCTTCAACCAGCAAAACCTATTACTAAAGAGAAAAAAGCTGATGAAGAAAGAGTCGAAGAATTACGTAATAAATTTCCTGAAGATGCTTTAAAATTAATCGATAAAACCGATCCAGATGGATTTCCAGCTCTTGTCGTTTCACACTATGAAATGAGAAAAAGATGTCGAGACCAGTATATGGAAAATATATTTCCAGTATTCAACACTGGGCTGACGTGTTTTATAAAAATAAAACTGGAAAAGGTAGAATCGACACAGAAAGTATATCGTACATATGATAAATATGAAAAACGTAAACAGCAAGAAATGAGAGAACACAATCGACGAAAGAAAGAACTAAAACGACGAAAGAAAGAACAAGAGAAAGAAATTCTTCTTTCTGTTCAAACATTAATTGATAAATTTAAATCTGGATCGTATGAAAAAATTAAAAATATGAATGATGATCAATTAGCTGAATATACTGAAGATTCTAATTATTTGTCTGATATGTTACCAGAACATCATGGACTTTATGAGGATAAATATCGCAAGATGATTTTTAAATTTCGTTATAATAAGGGTGGTATTGGTACGGGTGATTCAGAGTTTGCAAAGTTCTCTGCAAAAGTTGATCAGCTAAGAGCAAAACAGAAGAGGAAATTGATCCATCGACAGTTCCAATTTCTGAACTACCTACTAAACCACAACCTTCTAAACAAAATTCTTCCTATCAGCTTCCTCCACCGCAGCAACAAATAGTGCGAGAACAATCAGAACCACAACCTCTTTCACGAATTACTCGGTCACAACAAAAAACACAACCTCCTGAGCAAGAATCTAGTGCTTATAGAAACATGTTTAATGAATAAGATCATAGTACACTTGATAATCGAACATTCTTAGTAGATATTTCTACTTATTTTGGAGTTAGAAAATAATATTTGAAAAACGAATTTGTTGAATTGGTAATTTCTGGAAAATTGATTGCTATAGTATATGCCGCCCATGACAATCGAAATTCTTTAGATACTACTAATCAGGAATTTATTAATTTACACAAATAGTAATGAGACGTAGAGAGAAAATATATGCAAAAATTAGCTAAAGAAACAAATAAGACTGTTGAAGAACGTAAACAGCAATATAATAACCCTGATGAAATTTACGAACCTAAGTCAGGCGCTACTTGAAGTGGTTATTTCTCAACTCTGCCAGGAGGAAGCGGTCTTATTGTTTGTCTTAACAAATTCTTTCTGACGTAGATAGATTAGAAACTCTGATTGGAGGAAAACGTGCTTGAAATAATTCGTTGGAAATTATTAATGAAATCTCTGATATTTGTCGAAGTTTATTTACTGGCGGTATTATGGATATCAATGTTTATCGTTCTCTCATTTATGCAATTGCTGATGATTATCACAGCGACTAAAACAACAACTAATTAATCAACATGTATGAAATAAAATGATTATACATCATGCTCAACGTGGTCAATCACGGTTAGAGTAGTAAATTCGCGATTACCAACCTTTAAAGCAACTAACGTAGATGGAATTGGTGATATTGTTCAAGGTGTATTTAGAAGGATAGCCCCAAAAGCAATACCGATTATAAAACAATTATGGATGATGGCTATTGAGGCTGTTCGTAATAAAAGCATCGGCGCTATTGATAATCTGGCCGACAAAACGTTCTCGACGATCAAGGATAGACTAGCTCGATTAGTACAAAAAAACACAACCAGTTAAATTACCCATGACTGAAGTTATGCCTGCAAATGTCAGTAAAATAATAAATCAAGCAACAAATCAGAAACTTTCAGAGTTGGCTGGTGTAGCAGAAAACAATGTAACTTCTAGTCTGATAGCAGGAAGTGGTCTTCGTTTTAGATGATAACAATTATAATAAAATGTTTAAACGTGTATCCGAGCCAGCGTTCGATGTGGACGCACCAGTTCTCGAGGACGAATCTTTTATCAGTATTACTTTTATGATGCACGACAGCCAAATCAGCGTGGACGATATGAATTACAAGTTCAAGATACAAGCAGATATGTCTTACCCACTGAAGCATTTATTGAAGTAGAAGGTGAAATTATAAAAACAGATGATATTGAATATGCAGCTGAAGATAGAGTTGGTTTAGTTAATAATGGCATCACGGCGTTGTTTAACAGTGCTACGTATATTATCGGCGGCAGAAGTATTGAATCAATTCAAAAGGACGTTGACGTTGCCACGAAGATGATATTTCTAGCAAGATATGCAGATGATTATACAAGATGATGTTTACCAAAGACGCTTCTGACGACCCTGACAACAGACAGTATGATATAAGACAACCAAGAAACTTCGCTGACAACGCTGACGTTGATATGTAGCCTGTGTTTGGTGGTGTTAATCTATAATTTAATTTAGGATTCGCAACGCGTCGATCAATACTGAAATATGGTTGTATAAGATTTTCATGCGTAATTCCACTGTCACATATTTTTGGACTTTACAGAAATGTTAGAAAGGTTATTTTTGTAGCCACTAATACAGCTATACTTGTAAAAATGCTACTGACGATGGTGCACTCTGTCACCCTTTGGTGATGCTGGTAAAGTAATATTGACAAAACTTTCGTTGTGGATGCCGATAATGACTCCAAGAATTACCAAAGAACAAAAATTACTTTCTTTTATTGATCTAGGTGGTAAATTGATATTTTCATGGTTGGCGATGACCACATATGGTGTTCAAAGTGTTGGTAAAGGTTTGTTTACATGGCACATAGCATCACAGCAAGGTGTTTCTGCACCACTGCATATATTTATTGCTTTCTAAGATACTGAACGAATACATTCATAAACACGTAGTCATGTGATATTTGATAAACTTAATGTCTCTGAAGTTTCTTTAAGAATAAATGGACATCAAGAATCATCTGAAGATATATTGATAAATTGTGATCAAAATTATGTAGCACGTGCATATCATCGTTTGATGACATTTATGGAACGTGATCAAAATATAGATACTGGTTTGCAAATATCACAGTTAGATTTTACAACACTATATCATGTTTATTACTTCGCACTGGAACATCTTGATTTACCTAGACAATCTGTCGCTGATATTCACTTTCGAACTCGAGTAAACGTATTATCCGTTGGTGGTAATTGCATAGCGACTGCAGTTATTCTTTCAGATAAATCAATGTTACTTGAAGGTGCTGGTGGAAGAATAGGAGTTGTTGACGCACCAGTAGAAAACATGTAATTAAATCACTTATCATATTATAGAAATGTCGTGTAGTCACGTTAATGTCACTCTGACTCCCGGTCAGGTGAACCAAATTACAATCAAAACTTGAAAGTAAATGCGGAACAAAAATATCACTAAAAATAAACAAATTTCTGGTGGTGGTCTAGACTCAACTCAAACATTTTAATAAGACTTTAGAATCGAAACCGGAGTTCAACTTCATATTTCTTCGAGCGCTATTAAAGACTCAATTAAAACAGGTGGTATATTTCCACTTCTTGTAGCTATACCAGGTTTAATAGCCGCTGCAACCCCAGCCATTGCAAAACAGCTACACTTGCTGTTTTAAGAGGTACTGCCGGGAAGTTTGGTTATATGCTTGTTGGTAAAATAACAGGAAAAGGAGATAAAAAAAGGAAGTGGTCTAAGATCACCTGGAACCCATTATAGATACGGAAAAGTTCTGAGACTTCCAGGAACACTTGGCTTACTTTGCCTATGTCAAAATTAGATTTACTGGATGCTGCTAAACAATAAAGTATACAAAATTTCAGAGGTGTTTTATGCGTTACCAATTACCAAAACAACCAACCAATTTTGAAACAGGCATTATTAATCTTGATAACAGTTCTGGTCCAGGAACTCACTGTGTTGCATACTCAATGATCCACGTGGGATTGTTTTGTTTTATTCGCATGGGTTGGCACCACCAATTTAATTTTTAAAATATACAAATGCAATAAAAATATTCCAGTCTGGTATTCAACATTACCAACACAAACAATGATAGATCCACCGAGATGTGGCCGTAAAGTAATTAATGTACTCAAAGATATATCTCCATCAACATTACCAACTCACAAATAACCACGTCCTTTTAAACAGATCTTAAAATATAATGGTTGCTATTTACGGAAGATCTTCTCTTAGTGGTAATACTAAGGTAATGAGGTTGTTTTCTTCTCAAGATAAATACGTTGTTTTAAAGACGATAAAAACATCAAATGGAATGATATAGTTCGTATAGTTCTCGGTGCTACTAAGGATATTATTACAGTATTTACTGATAGAGGTAGACTCAAAGACTCAAATATATCATTCGCAACTATTTGAAATGAAATTGCAAAAATTGTTGCTAATTGTTTAAATACGGTAAATACAATACAGTAGATACTAAATTATCTACGCTACGAGCTGAGTAGGACGCTCTACAAAACTTGGATGAAACTTTCAAAAACTGAATGAAATCGCAGACGATTTCTTTGGAAGTCCGTTGACTGTTGACGTAAAACTCGTTGATATTAACACAAAACTTGGCGATATCAAAACAGCTACATCAGATATTGAAACGATTAGAAATTGGGATTGCTGATATCGTTAAGAATTTGATCTGAATAAAATTCCCCACAAACAGATTATCAACAAAGAATACACAGTGTCATCATGTTTCTCAACATGGTCACAGCAAAATAACACTATAAAACATACCGCAGAAGTCACTGGCGTGTATAGGCTGTCCTTGTTCAGCGTTGCAAAATTTAAGATATTTACTTCGTATCCCTGGCGTCATTCAACGGATAATTTTTCTGGAGGTGTGTATATTGTGATTAATAGCGGAGACGAAGAAATATTTATTCTAGAATCAGCTGATAAGAAATTAATCGTAGCGTCATCTGGTGGTGTATGGAATTTGTGGCTGAAACACCTCAATTGATTGCTAAATAAAATATAATGAGCCTTCCGATCAACGTTCAACGTAATGTTGTAGAACAACATTATAGATACGATAAAGCACGTGAATAGCAAACAAAATTGAAATATATTGTTGATAAGTATATAGTGAAACTAAAGAAATATCGCAGACGAGTTGATATTGTTGATATAAATGTTTATTCATCGTCTGATGTTATTGCTCGAACAGGTATATTGTTATAAACACCATCACTAGTGATGGCACTAGTAGTTGTAACAATTTGTGTTTCAGCTGCAACAATGATAGCCGATATTCTTAATATCGTTGCAAAAAACATGTACGTGCACAAATGCGAAATTGCATGATTATATAATAAAATTACATATAGCGACGTTAGCCCACTCCAAAGTATTCTCGTTATTATCAAAGAGCCTTAGTGATAGAAAAATATCAGATTGTGAGTTCACGGAGATGATCGAAATCTACAAAGAAGCAATGGCTGCGATTAATTTAGAAAATCAGGATTTAAATAATAATATCAACTCCACTGACGTCTTCAGGCTAGCTACTTCAACAGATTGTAAAAAATACAACTCCGTCAAAAACAACAATGATATCTGTGAGCTCAACTAATCCAGAATTTAGTGTTAACTTTCCAACTGCAATTCCAGTGAAAGCAATCGCGCTAGCACAAGTATATTACAGTTGGCCAAATATAAGATCAAAATCATTTGGTGGATTACAGGCGAATAATTCGCTTGTATTTGCAAATAAAAATAAAGAACATGGAACACCTGATTGGCAGGTTGTCGCTATTCCTACAGTAAGTTATCAGATTGAACAAATCAATGCTGAATTTCAGCGCAGAATAAAACATACGAGCGGAAGAGAAGCAAAAATAGCTATAACAGTTCACGAACCAACATTATCGGCTGCAATTGAAATACATTCTCTAGATAACGCTGTAGAAAAAAAAATTCAGTCATCAGTTTGATCTGTTTGAGGTTGGCCTGAAATTCCACCAGAGTATCATTGACCACTAGAACCAAATTTAAGTAAATTTCTAACAAATGAGAACATTTTTATAATATCGAGATGGATATCCGTGGCGTAATAATACGGATCATCGTATTAAACTTTCTCATGGTAGAATATTCCATAAAAGTCCGTTTTCAATAATAGATTTTGATGAAAAACTTCCGATCATATTGTTTATGAAAGAGATTTCAGATCATTGGCTGATAAATTTTAAACTGAACATGTAACTATGTCCACGACATTAGTGCAATTATTAAAAAAATATATCCTGGAGTATTCTAATAACGATCTAAGAAAGAAACTTACTGAAACGATGCAACATTTAAATCAAATTGTATCAGATCTTGAATTTGCTCGTCGAGTTACTATTGAGATAATAAATGCTAGTACTTATGATATAGGAGATAAAAATATAACAAGTATCAGACAGTTATATATTAATAACTATGTAACAGCTTAAGCGAATTTTTTAAAAATTTCTACTAGCAGGATTTGAAGCCATGATCTAAAAAGAAGACGTAACGACATTATCAACGAAAACTTTCCCAAAATACTCGAGTCATGGAGAAAAATAGCCCCACCAGCATCTCTTCAAAGACATAAAAAATCCGTATAGTGAAGGTCGTCATATTTCACCAGGAATCGTTAATATAACTCCAACTATTGCAGTCAATCTTGCATATGATGTAATTGATGGCAGCTATCAAATAGAGCTTGAGAAATCAAATCAGGCTCAGCAAGGATATATTTTATTTACATTTACTCTGCAAGTACCTCCTTCATATTTGATTGTACAAGAACCTATTAATCCAGTTTATCTACGTTGTCATAATAATTTATTAT
>CM068840.1:67748372-67955872 GCA_028554795.2 Sinohyriopsis cumingii
GTAAATAATATCATAAAGATGTTATCTCGGTTAATATGGTTGCATGTTATCCCGGAAGTTTTTTTTGGTATGGGAGAGTGTTCTAAGTATTTTGAGCGGCTTGGTTATCCCATACAGGAGATGACCAGAGTATCGATAAACGGACCATTACCAGATTTTGACCTGACTGGATTCGCTTCTATCGAGTCATTGAGGTTTGCTGAAAATCTTCATCGAATTTTTTTGTCTGGTGAGACAAACATTTTTCAGAAAAAATGAGGGTACCAAGAGTATTATGATGGCATATGCTTGATGGAAAAATACTGATAGTTCTGACAGTAAGTGAAGCAATTATATCATATCGTCCGTAGAAAGAAGTTTGGTTACCACAACAAAAGAAATATTCTGATGATGAAAATCCTGATGGAACTGATTTTGAGAATAAATCGCAAAAGATCTCGGCAGAAAAATAATTGGTAAATTTACCCAAGGACGATCATATGATGACAAACGACATTGTACAAGACTGATTATAAACAATGCTGAGTTAGATTTTATAATTGTTGATGCAACGAAAAAAAATACGTTTATAAGTCGAAGTAATGCTAACTTATCGGATGGAACTAAACTAGGTACAATTGTGGGTTATGTTGATGGTGTGTCACCGCAATTTACTTATTTAAGATCTTCAATGCTCGTGTATGTTTCGATAAATCTATTATCAATGATAAATATAATTCAAAGGACGAGCATTATTATTAAGGTATATTACACATTTGCATTATCAAAAACGTTGGTCACCGAAGATTAAATTCGTAAATGGAAGCATTCAATGTTTATCATGAAGGATACCTAACTGTATTTAATATTCTGATTAGATGTTTCGTAATTTAAAAGAAATGATGTGGATGAGGTTGTGCAATTTACAGCCAGGGATTTGAATCATACATTTATTTGTGATGACAACTGCAATTACGTTATTAATATAATAACTATTATAGACCCTCAATGTTACCAACGCGAAATTATAATCGGAGCGGAACTGCAAGTACACAATGACATCATCAAGAAGAACGAGCTGCTTGTAAAATACAAACGTTCCTGTCTTGTCGCAAATGCAATATGTGGAATATCCACAGAATCGCTGTTGGTCTGAGTGAGGCTGAAATCACGGCAACATCAACCATGATAGGTGCACCAGTGGAATTCTTGTTGTGACTATGTAACCTATATTTTCACTATTAATTTATATTTATTTAGTGTTTGGACATGATCTTGCTATGTGTGACTGCACATGTGCACAAGGATGAATATATGTATAAATAAAAGGTCTCCATATGTTCATCCTCAGGATATACTGCTATTTAATATAACTGCATATGATTTTATCTTATTATCAAAAGTTAACATCCAGTTTACAATAGAATCTTTACACAAGAGAAAGCATAGGACGTTATGTAGACCAAACCATCTAATCAAAGGCCATCACAGAGTCCAATAAAAGCAACAAACTCAATTTTGTGTTAAGTAGTGTAAAACAAAACATCATACAAGATTTTGTTTACCTCAATATAATCGATCTATAATAAAACCGTACTGATGTTTGTTTACAAGGTGTGATAAAATGTATATCACTCTTTGGCTATAGAAGCTGATGCTATTTTTTTAATGACGATTTTCAGTAATGTTACTGGTTTCCAAGTCTTATGATTTGGCATTTGGTGCATATTTCCTTCTACTTGTAATTATATGCTCTTTCTGTGCTGATGAATATTTCCCTACAATGAGTCTAGAGTTTATGGATCTCACAAGAAAAGCGAAACGAATCTTCAAAAAAAAATCCTTAAGAAACTTTTGATACTGGACTTTCTTTGTCTGCCCTTTGTTTCAATTACCGGTGTCCTTCCTCAGGAGATAATGGACCGTCTAATGATAGTTTCTGCAAGTTTGCTGCTTCGGCAATATCTACATTCTTATTAATCAAATGTTTATTTCACATTGATGAAATATGATTCTAATATTTATACAAATGCTCAAAATGTTTATAATATGTGGTAAATTCCTTTCGAATTAATGTATCTGAACCATCGTCCTTTACTAAAATATGCATCATGAACTTATTCTCTATTCTTAAAGAGTACAGAAAACCTTTGCAACCTTCCCTCGTTTATATTATACACTGTATCCCATCAACTCTTCCTTTATGTTCAACAGATCTAGGGAATTCTCTAAGGCTTTAGACGCATTTTGTTTGAAAAATTCAATGATTTGTTATTTTATTATCTCTTCTTTTTTAATATTCTGTTTTCTTGTATGTGCCGAGAACTACTTTTACATCCTATTAATATAATAATGTTTTAAACAATACTGAATCATTCATCACACAATATATTAGACGTTTATCATTTTTAAATCTTGAGTGGTTTTCCAGCAAATAGGTTTTGTTTTATCATCACGTACAGCGTGCTTGACTAGTATATATGGGGCATATTTCAGTAAAGAATTATTAAACTTTTATTACCTTTGTCTTTCGGAAATGTTTCAAATTAGAATGTCATACTCACCATAGACGGGTCTACCAAGGTTATATCAAAGCTACCTTAACATCTACTGCAGATAACAAATATCTAATTTCATACTCACCATAGAGAGATTTATTTTAATCCAAGGTGATTTCAAAGGTACCTTACCATCTACTGCAGGTGTTTCTATATAACAAATATCTAATTTACCTAATATGTATTGTTTTTAATCATAATAGCAATTTGGGTATCCTTATTTAATTTCATCTTCCTCTAAATATCACTCAGATCAAATTTGTTTCATAGATCGAGAACATTTTGTCTTTCTTTCAAATTATTGATATTGAAATATATATATATATATATATATATATATATATATATATATATATATATATATATATATATATATATATATATATATATATTATCTTTTAAGAGTACAATCACCTATACAAAATTGCATTTTCATTATTGAAAAGAGCAATGTCCTTTGCAATGAAGACTTGCTTGTCTTTTAAGCCATATATATTTATTTAAGTCATGTGATTTTCCTAATTGCTAAAATCTAAAATCAGCTGACTGACCTGCCGTCATATTTAATCTTGTGTGCTTTGAATTTAAATATATTACTGAGGAACATATCTACACTTCTAACATGAGATGTCGTTGAAATAAAGAAATATTCAAATAGCACGTTGAACTTGTACATAAATCCCAACTTCTCAACAAACTTCATATCTTGTAAACAAATATAAGAATTTAATTTACCATTCCAAGACGTAGGAACGTCTCTTCCTCTATTAGCTCCTCTACTCCAGGACAATTTATTGCACAGATCTGCATACCTTCCATTTTGTACCTACAATCAGATTGTATCTGTGGATGAAACAGATCGAATTGTGCAGAGAATCTATTACAGAAGATAATACAACCGTGTACATCCATATATGACTCTATACAAAAATTTATATATAAATTTCAAGCAAGTAAAGCGATCGACACAGAGCAAGGCATATACATTGTTTTCAAGTTTTCGATTTCCCTATGTCCTCCGCCTGAAATGTAAAAACCATAGGTGTCAGTATATTTGGTGGAGATACAATCAGGAAAACCCTGAGAGGAACCACAGACCCATGAGAATCTACTGGCAAACGTTCTCAAATACCTATATAGTCCAAGGGTGATATTCTACCAAACGCGGTCAGAGGTGAGGCGTTAGTGGAATCTAAAGACGAGCCCCTTAGATCACTCAATCACACGGGGCATGGACAAAAATGCATACTAATTGCAGAATGAATGTAATAATAATAAGCATTCTATCTACTTTCTATGAACTCCATGTGAAATAATAATAAACGTTCTATCTACTTTATTTGAACTCCATTATGTGAAGCAACATTAGTAAAAGATTAAAATCAGTCAACCTCGTTTACATCGATGAATCATACTGGAGTAAAACTGTTAGCGTTGATCCGTGAGAGAAGACTCTTTTTAAATCATAATTTCGTAGTACATATTGCAATATAGTTATTTTCAACACTGAGTTATACGGATAACAGAGAACAAATATAGTGCAATCCAAATACAAGTACTGTACGCAAGACTGCATGCTACTCAATTGATGAATTTAACATCAATTGGCATATGTCTTACTGAGAGAACATCTCGAATTACCAATCTGGTATTTCACGTTTGCTGGCCCAAATCAATTACAATATTTGCTTATCTAAACTTTTTCTCAGATATTGCGACATTATTGTCAAGGTAGGTCAGCTAAATGTTTGGTAACTTCTTGCAACAATGCTTAGAAAGACCGCTTCGTTATTACACTTCAACAAATGGTGAGAAAAATATTTACACAGGTGCCGTTGGTCAAAATTCGGGACAATCATTATTTATCTTAAAATAAAACACCTCGCTTGAAACAAACCTGAAAATGTGACATGTGAATGAGAATAATTAAACTCAATACAAAGATTTAAATATAGTCTCGGTCTCATTATAAGGTCTACAGGCCAGAATAAATATAAAACTATGTTTCTAGCTCTATAAATGACCAGGTTAGATGAAAGGATTCAAGTCTGAAAGGATTCAACTAGTCTGTCAAGAATGAAACGAAATGCATCTAATTATCATATACTTAACACTTTCTATATATTGCAATATCTATTCTCCAAAATAAACGTGAATGTATCATTTAATAATGCCTTGAACAGCGTTTGTTCAATGTTAAACTCGTTCTTTTTGACATAACGCTAACCATTTTAAATTTGAAAAATAAACATTGAAATTATAGATGGATTGAAAGGGAACGAGGAGCCTTCACGCGTGTATTTATAGAATCTCTGTTTTCAAACATATCTTTTACACAGCATAACACGTAAATTTTAAATAAAACTTTAAAAGATTACACAACGTTTATTATGGTATTATTACATTAGTCAGAATCAACTAACATGCTACTAATTATAGTGAAGTTTTACAATACAGACCTACCTTCACACACACACACAGACATACACACACACACACACACACACACACACACATATATATATATATATATATATATATATATATATATATATATATATATATATATATATATATATATATATTTATTTATCATACACTTTATATATATATTTATATGGGTTGCCTACAGGATATTATAATTTAATCTCTACTATTGATTTCAATTGATGATACTATAATTTACTATTATGTGAAATCAATGTAACGTGATGGAAACAATAATTCAAAATCAAATAACTGAAAATTATCGTAGCAGAAAATGAAATATTTGTTAAGCTTATTTATACTTCATTGCTCTAAAATGTATTACATGCAATATACTTATAGCAAAGTTAAACATATTCTTATTTAGTTTGCAGCGGTTATTCGAAAGTACGGACAATATTTTCATTTATAGTAATACGATAAAATTTAATTCATCATATAATAATGCGTTTAGTGTTTTTGCGACATTGGTTAGGTCTATAAAGGGTGCTATCGCGCAATGTGGAGCAATTATAAATGCAAGTATTCCACGGTTCTATTTGTAGTTTATACGATTTTCGAATTTAGCTTAAAATAGTAGTTTTCAAATAGTGAGAACATAAACACGTTTATTTTATTGGAGCAACTAAATCAGTTGATCACAAAACTTTTCCGGACGTAGCGACTTTGTTTCTAAAGTAGGTCAGTAAATGTTTAGTACAAATAAGGAAAATGTTATCTTATCTTCTCACCATAGATAAAGTAAAAACCACTTAAGTTAAGTTTCAAGAAAAGGTGAGAAAACAATTTATTCAGATGCCTTTGGTTATGAAGCTAAACATTCTTTCTCGATACGGATATTTCTCATATACATAGAAATTCCAAGATCCATAAATGACAGATCTACAAGTTCAACATATTTAACCTTACATTGACAAAAAACACACTCTTATATCGCAATTAAGCACTTCGTTACCATTATTTTAACATGCTGGATGATCATCAGCTGCTATACAATAGTTACTATAAAATAAGGCCTTATTTGAACACAAAACAGAACAATGTACATTGATTGAACGAGAACAAGTGTTTATTGAAATTCCCAGTGTCATTTCATAGCATACACGAGAGAAAACAGTAAGTTCAGAATAATTTTCTAGTAGTATTGTGACCAGGTTAGTTGAAAGGATTCAATGTATTTTTAAAACTGACTTGTAACGATCAACCAACATGCTTCTAATTAAAGTATTCATTTAAAATTCTTATATATAGGAATTTAGATTATCCGAATGTACATTTTAATGTATCGTTTAACACTGGCTTGAAGAGAGTTAGTACAAAATTAGTCATTTTGTTTTCATTGTCAAAATACAGAGGTTATTCTGAAGTATTGATTATATGTTCATAATTGACATGTTAATTTCACAATATAACTTCTGAGATTGAGTATTTAAGGAAGACGACATTTATACTTCAATTTGATCGCTTTGAAGAGAATTTACGATATTATGCTACGTATAACTATGTAGTTATTTGCGGCAAATTGTAAAGGTATAGAACGTTGCTACGCAGCAGTGTGGTGTAATACACGTGCTACTACATCACTGTACACTTAATTATCACTTAATTGGCAGTGTGGTGTAATACACGTGCTACTACATCACTGTACACTTAATTATCACTTAATTGGCAGTGTGGTGTAATACACGTGCTATTACATCACTGTACACTTAATTATCACTTAATGGGCAGTGTGGTGTAATACACGTGCTACTACATCACTGTACACTTAAGTATCACTTAAGTTGCTTACTTAAAAACAAAATATCAATAACCATTTTATCGTTATCATCAATTTGTGGAACAAATAATTGCACAGTCGTAGTAGATAACGATGAACCTCGATATTCCTGAAGCTCGTTTCCTATACGGCTTTTCGAATATATGTAGAAGTGCCATATCCTGCACATAACAGGCCTAAAAAGTTAAACTTTAAACATTATGTTGACAAATACAGCACTTCTAAATTACACTTCAAACAATAATTCAG
The DNA here is from genome assembly GCA_028554795.2 of Sinohyriopsis cumingii. Taxonomy (NCBI): domain Eukaryota; kingdom Metazoa; phylum Mollusca; class Bivalvia; order Unionida; family Unionidae; genus Sinohyriopsis; species Sinohyriopsis cumingii. The sequence continues at coordinate 67,755,426 of CM068840.1, forward strand.
CAGCAATTCAACATTCCGTATATCATCCGTCATTATAAGATAATAAAATGTATTTGTAATGTGAAACGAAAACCTTTAAATTATACATCGAGTATACGATAACAATGACATTTAATGCAAGTATTGTTTTGCAATTTTACACGAAACATTATTTTCACAGTTTGCAGATCCCGGTTATCTCAAAGTATACTGGTCAGATGCTGAAGGAAGTGTACAGCATCTTGTTCACATGTTGTTAGAGGTAAAATGCATCATGATCAGTTATGCAATTTTTTGATCCCTAAAAATATGCCGAATATTTCAGGAAGAATAACTATACTACAGTCAAAACTAGAACAATGAAATTAAAACGGCAGTATATCGCACTTTTAAGGGATAAGACAAAAAGAAAACAATGACTTTTCAAATGAAGTGCTAACGTTTCTTTACTTATGCATTCCATGTAGGAGATATATTACAGGGATAAAGGCTTTCAGCAAAACTGGACTAAATATCAGTTGGCCAATTTCAGTGATCTATTAGAAAGTGATCATCGTGTTGTATCTACTAACACAAAGCGCTTCTGGTACAAAATTACAACAATCAATAAAAGTACAACTGGTAATGTCATCAGTCAACAATGTTATTATAAAAAGAAAATGCATATTTTTATACAAAATCGAACGGGCCATTACGATGTGCAAAACAATTACCAAAATGGCTAAAATTAATTCGCGTAAATTAATATCTTGTTTCCAAGATCTGATTCCCATTTGTTTCTGATGAGCACGGCTATTATTAAGTATTCTGCACACTACACAAATATAATGGCTGCACAATATAATGTTCCATTTATGATCTTTAGAGGTATTCCTGCAACACTTAACAAACGGGGGAAGCAATAAACTTTTATCTGAATATTATGTACAACATCGATATGGGTGAAGTGAATCAAGCATTTCTGCTTGCATTATATGGTAAAAGGTGGTTGTTTTAGAGCGTTGCATATGTATGCTTAGGTAGTTGAATCTCCTTTGTGATTTCGTTTAATTAATCCACACTCATCTATCTCCGATTCTTTCGTTGACACATTCATTCAAGTATAATACTACTTGTGTAATCACACTGACATCTTGACTCAAGTTCTACACTATACGTTGCAATGCAAATTTTACCTTATTCTCGTCGTTGACAGTTAGGTCTGCACATCTACTTAAACAATAACTTAGTCTGACACGATGCATCTGGCTTTATAACTTGGCACGTTAATTTTAAGCTGACAAAGAAATGCTAAAATAATCCTAGCGTTTTAGTTTAAACATATCACCAACCGGTGACGTAAAACCTATGTCTTATCTTATAATTGCTCCGCAATACGTTTATGTTCTCAGACAGCCTTCCCTTAAAATAATATCTGGACAAAAATTGCTATCTTCTACGCTAAGTACTTCGTTCTATTGCCTATTTATTTCTGCAAGTATCGTTTTTTTTTTTGCCATTTTAATGAAAATGTTCTTTGCACACTTGCGTTTGGAACATTTATGAAAATTTTGGTTACGCAAAGTTCACGAGGGTCTTCACTACGTTATGATCTGAACAATACGTCACATCTGGTGTCAAACTGTAATGATATATCTGATACGTTTCACATTTTTAATTCCTGTATTAAAACAGTCAAATCGCTTACACATGTAGTTAACATCACGTCGCAAAAAAGGCACAATACCAATTTTATATTGGATTGTTGCTAAACGATTATATGTGTAAATGCGTAAGAATGAAACTAAGAGTGTCTATGAAGCGAGTGATGCATGCTCCTAAACCAGTATAATTAAACCAGATCCGTTGTATTTGACGTAGAGAAACAAATCTTATCGTTCTAAAGGATGTACACGGTCGGGTATGAAGAATCATTATCACACAGAGGGAGACAATCATTTCAAAATTCCATCACCGTTATCAGCTGATTACTATCCAAAAAGTAATTTCGTAGTATGACCTGTGAGTAACACACCACGAAATTGTTCTGGTCGATGATGCCATGAAATATATGCCTCTAGGTTTTAATTGGCTAACAACTTGTGAATTGTTAAGGAAATATTTTGTTCTGTTTCATTCATATATATTCGAATGATACAGTGAAGTGACTGCACAACGATCACGGGTATATATTAGGAGCCAAATTCAATACCACCGACTGCTATGAATGCGAATGTACTGAGTGGGGATCGTCTTGCTGCGAGTAAGTAAGATCGTGTGGCAATTACGTGACAGAGGTGAAATTTATATATTACTGATTACGCGTTCTAAGTAGGAGTAAACCAATACTCCGCACTGAGACTAGAATATTATCAGTCAGTTCAGTCTAAATGGCAGACATTTTGTTCTTAAAGCTTTACTTGAAATAACAAGATTGATGGTGGGTTAGGAATGGTGATGGCTATATAGCTGATCGCCGTAAATTGTAGTCCACGAAACACATATAACCTTGATATATTGGCTCCGAATGTGAGTGTCAGCGTGGGGTGGGGGGTATTGATTTATTTATATTGTGTGTGGGATGGGAGTAACATGGTCAATATTACACACTATTCCAGGCCACATCACTAATAATTATGAAAAATTAGTTTCAGCAGTAATCCTTTTTTTAAATGTTTAATATTAATACTTCCTCTAATGTACAGATATTATGCAATATAGGGTAAAATAATATTGCCTTTTAGGGACACGTGGACGAAATCAAAGTCAAGGTCTAACAGAAATTCCTTGAGCATTATGGTTTCTAAGTACAGATTAAGGGAGAACTCTCAGATGTGCTTTTGGTACGTCTGACTGAATAGGTCGTTAGGTTGCTGCTCATGTATATGCCCATTCGTCATCGAAGAGAGAATTTTCACTGTTAATGGTCGTTTTTTATTTCCATAATTTCTCATTCATACTGTCTCATACCAAAGAGGAATCAATAGTCAATTGATTAATAAGCGCCTCAGAATAACGTTATCATCTAAAGTCAATATGTTTGAGAACCGCATCAGACTAACGTTGTTCTCCGAAGTTAATATGTTTAAGCGGCACGTCAGACTAACTTTGTCACCTGAAGTTAATATGTCTAAGTAGCGCATCAGACTAACTTTGTCACCTGAAGTTAATATGTCTAAGTAGCGCATCAGACTAACTCTGTAATCTATGGTCAATATGGCTCTGTAGCGCTTCAGACTATTGTTATATTCTGTACTCAATATGGTCGATTAGAGTGTCAGACTTGTAATCTATAGTGAAATGGTTGGATAGAGCTTCAGACCAGCGATATAAGCTACAGTCAATATGGCTGAGCAGCGCAAACAAGATATTAAATATTTGGCCAGCTTGCACCATAGATCTGGTAACAATGGGTCCAGTTCAGAGAAATGTATCTGTATATGTTCATGCAAATAATTTGCACCACACTATTTCTCTATTTTTTTCTTGTTTCATGATGTGAAATTTGAATTAATTTTTGAAGTAATCTGTTATTATTTGGCAATGAAAGATTTCGTGTAATATACTTACAGATCTGGAATCAGTGCTGGCGTCATCCATGTCCCAAGCGGATTTAAACTCGTAAGACATTTTTATTACTTCACGATAGAGAAAAATAAGGACGTTAAAAAAGTTCAATAAAATCTGGATGCACGAGGTGCAACATTGAAACATGCATGCACAAAGAGAAAGTATTCAGCTGACTCTACTGTCCGCCACTTGCATTCTCACGAAATTAGGAAACAATTTGAATGTAGACTAGTTTCATTCTTTTGAAATTCTTACCTTCGTCCATTCATTCGTTCTTTCACTGAATGGTTTACTTGTTCATTAAACATTTAGATTGCGTTTTTAGTTTTCATTGTTGAACAACATAGCATGTTTTTGGTTCTATTTCCCATAGGCATAAACGTGATATCCGGCTTGCTGTCGTTTTTGAAATAACAACGAACATACATTTGACATAGAACAAAGTTATCCTACTGCTGCAGTAAAAAATACTTCACAAAAACATGATATAGAAGTATTGAATGTAACATTTTATGACGATCATTAGATGATAGTACAATCAGCAAGCTCATAGATGATGGACATACCCTTGGTCAGTATTTCGTTAGAAATGACCATTCAATCTTCCACAGAAAGACTGTTACAAACTAATGCAAATTGCACGTAGAAACAACAACGTATAATAACTTTGGACGTTTTCTGTGATCTTTCATACTATATGAACATCAGACGTATGGATTTGCTTCAAACTCCAATCGGCCAAATCACGTTTAATTTTCATTGGACAAACTTCTCATTTTGTTCTCAAACATTACTTATCTAGCATCAGCTGTAACTCAAAATTGTATTCGAAATTGTAATTGGCCGCTACACACGTGTATCCCTAGCAACATGCCATCCTTGATACAAACATAACCATTTTTACTAATCCTGCTTCATTAAGGTTCGTTCTCTTGTTCTAATTGTGAGACAGCAAAACAACTTGTAAATTATAATATGTATGCATTCAATATGATAAAGCCAACATTTGCTATCAAATTGAGTATAATGTTCCCTCAATATTTAGTTTTCTTTGCGTCCATTTTGATCAGTCCATTCTAAATTTCCATAAGCCTCATAGTGCCCTAAACATATGACATATAACCTAAATTTTCAAAACTCTGCGTTCAGCCCCTATAATCCCAACAGTAACCCCTCCATGACAATTTCATAGTAGCTGGTCGATGTTATGGTTTTATGTGAGAATGGGGGGGGGGGAGGGGACTAACAGGAATTACTATTAGCTTCCTTTTTAATGTAGCATTTGACACTTGAGAGTCAAACGGGAAGTTCTGTGATAAACTTGTCCACAGACTTCATGTTAAATATATAGGAGTTCATATACATAGTGAATCGCTGCGACATAGTTTGAGTATGATTGAAACTAAGAGGATAATAACTTTAGGTTTACCTCACAATTGAGATAAAGTCACGGTTCAAATCCATGCAAGCGATTTTGAAGACGAGATTAGCGAAATTGAATGATCACCTTCCACGACTGCCCAATGACAGTGTCTACCTCCAACAAAAGTCAGTCAGTAACTCCCAAAAATTATTACCACATTGAAGAGACGCACAAACTCGCCTCCAAAAAATTTAGAAGGACCACATACACCTACAGGGTGAAATTTAAAGAGTTCAAATCCAAAGCTCCTACTCAGAGCGTAGAAGGTTGCATCACCAACTAGGGGATTCCGCTTAAGAGAAGCCCAAACGACAATTTAAATGCCAAAGAGGATGAACTTTTGAAACTCTACATTCATTACGACCTATTGGTATCGTTCTTCTGAATCGAGTTCAGCCCACTGACAAAATTGACACCCTTCAAAGTCATTGAAAACATTCCCCACGTCCAGCAATCCAACGACGAGTTTCACCTCACCGATAGAAAAGCAGATTTTACACGACCCATGTATCCTCTCCGAAAGGGAGCGGATCACGTAAAGTCTTATTGGTGCAAGATATTCGCAGCACCAAAACGCAGCATCGTCCAAATTAACAACTGGCAAAAACCAGGTGTCTTTAGCTCTTGCCATTGTCCTGGTGTGAACGTATGCCGTCAAGAAAGCGGAGAATGGAAGCATGTCAAGGAGAGCATTGGCCATTCGGACCGACCCAAACAAAACGAAGAAAGGCAGGCGTTCTTTACAGCAGGAACTGCGAACGAGACCTTCATTGGCATTTCTAAACTGCACAAACGTTAAGACGTTTTGGTTCCGCGCTACACGTTAAAGTTACACCCTCAAGTGATTTGCGGGCCTCTGGCGTTTCGCGGACCCGATATCCCCGACGGAAAATACATTCACGCGTCTATCATCATGGAAAATGTTTCAATGACAATATAAGTTTCACTAGATTTCGCGAATACGGATAAACCTGTGGAAATGTGACCATGGGTTTTACAATCAGGAGCAACACAATTTTTGCGGGGAGAGATACTGTGATTATTTTGCGTTTAAACCCTGCATTTCCCAAAAATAAAAAAAGAAATTCATTTCGGAGCTTACAATTGAACTTTGGCAGTCTTAGGTGCTACAAACAGCATTGCTTGACACAAAGTCAACAACAGAAAGGTACTTGTCAATTATTGTAAATGTATTCTACTTGTACACATATCATCTAACAAATATCATGTCCCACGTTTGTCAAGGAAAGAAGCGATGCTGTATTTATAACCAAATTTGTAGTATTTGAACATAAATGTTCAAACCAGAAAGCTTGCCATTATCTTTTCGTGGGTCGGTGGTTCTCTATGGGGTTTTTCCGGGTTTTTCTTCCACCATTAATACTGGCAACCATATAAGGCCTATCGTGCACAGAAAAATGGGGTTAAACCCTACAATAGCATCATCCTGAGCAAAAGGAAGACTCTCTTGATTTCCAAGGAATGCAAGAAACCGCTTTTCATATGCCCAATTTCTGCGACACTCACCCGACTTGCGAGAAGTGCTTCCCAGATCCTTTTTTCTATTGTTCTCATAGAAACATGATTTCAGGACGTGAAAACAAAATCTTTCGAGAACCCAACATTCTTCAGATTTTGACAGATGGATCTTTAGACTTTATCTACGACACAGTGAAACAAGAGAACATTCAACGCTACGTAGACTGCAATCGTTATATCACGGTGATGGGACACATTTTCGCGGGACACGATGGACAATTTCTTCTCAAATACTATTCAGAACAAAGCACACAATGCTCCATAGTCACTATGAACAGAACCAAACTCATGTGCATGAAATTAGGACATGAGTTATGTGGTCATGCCCATGAGTCTACTGTTTGAAACAAAGGTAATTTTACATGTTTTTTTTCCATATCAAAACCAATCAACAGGCGGTTTAACTGCATTTTATGTATGTTCATCATTACTACCCCGACTAAATAAACACTAAAAAATTAGAATCTTTCTATGCATCGTGCCACTCTTACGCTTCTAGCCCCTATGACTTTCAGAAAGATATTTTAAAGTATTGTCGAGTGGATGTGGACAATTTACAATGTTGTTGTGGAAAAGTTCAACAATTTTGTATGGATAATAGCGGAATCGATCCTTTGAAGGAAGCTTCTACCATCGCAGAAATTGCTCCTTTTTACCGCAACAAATTAATGCCCGAGTACCCACACAACCGCCATCATACAACCTCAAATTTCCCAGTATATCCGCCGTCGATCGATTCGTGGCCAAATCTCTGCGTTTAAAAAACGATGCCGAGTTTTGCACCTTGTCGAAAGTAACAACTGGGTGGTAGTGGAACCTCTGGATCTTCACGACAGTTATTTGTAGTAGAGGAACGAATGCTACACTCGTCTGAACAACATGAACGAATCTCATGGAGAAGACATCAAATACATCGAGCTATTTTTATTGTATTCACGGATGTGAAAATATTGTCACTTTCTAACAGCGTCCCTTGAAACACTTCATAGAACACATCGATGTAGAACACGTTCGTCGATACGGGGGCTTTATCAAATGTTTTATCTCCCATCTCCTTGCATCATTCCGACTTACCAAAGAAAACCAATAACTTATACTTGTACCGAAATCTGTAACAAGGAGCAACCTTGTAATCACACCCCCCCCCGAAAAAAAACCCTTTGACAGGAACCTGTATCGGCGTGAAACTATTTCATGCTGTGCATCTAGGATAACATTTGTTAAACGTCTATGAAACTTACACGCTCCTAAAACAGAACTATACCAAAAGTACAACGACTCCAACAAAGGTATTTTTCTCGGGGTGCGTCATCTATTTTTTAAACTAAGACAAGGAGCCAGTTGTTATTGACTCCCGAAGATAGGGCAAATTACAAGAACAGGATCGTTACATAAAAGCCATCACTTTAGATCGCTCAGAAAAGAACAAATGCGGACAGTGGTTTGCCTAAAGCATGATCAATTGCTTCCGTTGAAACACGGCAAACGTTACGTGCTTGCACACGATGGAGTACTTAGCAGATCCATACTGTTACTTCGAAGTCGTTGATGACAAACTAACACGAATGAAACACGCGGATGTCGCTCATGAAGATTCAATATTGGTCAATTAGAAAGAAGAGCCAGAATTTGTAAATTCGGACGAGTTTTGAAATGTGATCATTGTAGGCTACATGGCAACCAAGGTTTCTTTAAAATTGTACTCAAAGCTTTACACCATTTATAAGATTAAATCCAGTACCTTGACATGGACAATTGAATGTACATTCATCGCTATCATAAATCTGACCCAAACATCCAAAGGGGTCGTTTATTGACATAGACAGACTATCATCCCGAAGACACGATGCTTGAGGCGGTGACAAACATTAGCACTACCAATGCAAAGACCGACGGTGAGAAATCCATACTAACTGCATAATCAAACGATTGGCACTGAATTATCAAGCGAGTCAAGTGGTCAACTTAAGTGTGCTGAAAGAAGCTCTGCTTTCTGGAAAGGACCAGCACTTTTGTGTCAACACCTTTGCGCCGCACGACATTTTACATTTACAAAACCATCTCGGGTGGCCTAGTAGTTAGAGCGTCCGCCTTGGAAGCAAGAGAACGTGGATTCGATCCCCGGTTGCCTCATAACAAAAACTTACAAAAATGATACTAACAGCTGCCTCGCTTGGCGCTCAGCGTTAAGAGGTTAGTGTTATGACTGTTCGGCCTAGTGTCAGGATAATGTGACTGGGTGGGACATCATGCTCCATGTCAGCGACATGATGCTCTAGTGCTAGACATCACTATAAACTGTTACACTGCAGACATCGTAGTGATAGCACTGAAACATTGTTAAAGCTACGTTAGACATCTAAACCACACATACACAAAACCATCAAATTATATGTCACCCTTTGGAATAGATTTAACAAATCGATTGCCAAGAGCGAGTGAAGCTTCCAGACCATAATACCGTACGGACAAGCTGAGCTCCAGTATAAAATGGGAAGACGTCCAAGATCGACACTTCTTTAGAAAGCTAGAAAGATGAATCATTCCATGCAGCCACAAGCAAACGAGGGACAGTAATTCAGCGAGCTTTAAGAGTTGTATGCAACAAAGTGGCCATTACAGCCTTACTGTGGTTCAAGTCCTACTTGGTCAACAAGACACACATTATATCTGCAAATGGAATACACTCCAGCCCAGTTGATCTATGTTGTGGTGTTCCACGGGGGTCTGTTCTTGGACCTTTTCTTTTCATTCTGTACACTCAGTCGCTCTCAAGTGTCATAGATCGTCATCCAGTGTCTCAACAATTGTACGCTGATGACACCCAAATATACAAATCTAGCCACCCAAATGAAGTTGATGCTACCATCCAAGGTGTAGAGAGGTGCATTTCTGATGTGAAATCATGGATGACATGTAACAAGCTGCAGATGAATGGTGATAAAACTGAGACCATTCTGATCACAACACAAAGACTTTCTCATTCACATCCTTTACCTCAAACAATAAATATCAGCAACACCAACATCAGATTCAAATAATCAGTAGGAAACAAAGGTGTTACTCTGGACAGTACTATCACATTCCACCAACATGTCATGAACATATGCATGGCTGCATATCTTGAGCTGAGACGCATCAGCAAAATATCTTTCAGCTGATGTCACTAAAACACTTGTGTTCATTAGTACTTTCAAGACTGGACTATTGTAACTCAGTTCTGTCTGGTCCATCTCAATATCTGCTCCAGAAATTTCAAAAAGTTCAAAACACAGATGATCGGATCATACTTAGAGTACCACGATCAGAGTTCACCTGCTCGCTGCTCTGTACCCTGCACTGGCTATTCGTTCGATCCAGATTCAAACACAAAATATGTTCTCTGTGCTACGTTTCGCTGTCGGACTCTAGTCCAATATACAAATCCGGCCTCACCCATGTGTACACACCAGCAAGATACTTACGCTCCTCTTCCGACAATCGTATACTCATTATTCCCACTATGAAAACAAAGTCATATAGACAGCGTTCTTTTGCATACCAGGGCCCGGCAAAGTGGAATGAATTGCCCACTGAACTTAGACACAAAGACACAGTGATCAGATTCAAGACTGCTCTCAAAACTCACTTATATCGACTGCAAGAACAAACTTAAAGACCTAATAATGTTTCCTACCTTAAATATTCTCAGCATGTTTTTTTCAAACTGTTTTCTAATTTCATGGTGTTTGTTTCTGTAATCATATCATTATATATGTTTTTTATCTTATAGGTATTGTCTGATGTTGTAAAGCGCTTAGAGGTTCTTAAGATTAGGCGCTATGCACAGTCTTCATTATTATTATTATTATTATTATTATCATTATTATTATTTGTCCAACAATTCTGTATGAGTACTCCAATATTGTCAGGAAAAATATTTGATGTTTAAGAATCCAAATAATTGGAATACACATTAAAATGTTATGTCAAAACCGGTCACAAACACACCCTTTCCAGTGAAAAGCCCAACTGTGATACCTCTTTCTAAGCATCACTATTAAAACTAAATAATGTGCAATTACGGAAAGAACTGAATTGCGATTTGGAGACTGTTTACATATAAAAATAAACACGTAGCCCCGGTATGATCTTGATAAAACCCAACCATTTTACTCGAGAATAACAAAAATAAAAAGTGTTTTTTTTACTTCTCTCAATGATTTTTAAGTCAAGGTCCGGAACTACTTCAGTATTATGTGTTTACAAAACTATTTTCTGAAAAAATATTGAGTTCCTAGTTAACAAACCTACATTATTTTGAAATGTAATCCAATTAAAAGTAAACAGATTTTAAAACTTACAAACAATTAATTTGAACCAAATATAAATTAAATCAAATATATGTAACGGAATTTTCTATCAACTCAAAGTGATGTATCCTGTGTACCATGGAGTCGATCGACAACAAGGACATGGTTCAGGAGATATGCTCATATCCGCCTTTTACACTGTGACTTCCACCTTCAACTTAACCTTGACACTAGGACTACAAGCTTTAAAGGTGCCACTCTAATTAAAGTTAAAGAATTTCTCTAAAATATCATCATCAAAAAAGTTTCAGCGACATATTTGCGAGATCAAGGGAAATGTTTTTATTCAAACTGAAAAAGACCTTTTGGACTGTCTCGATACGTCTATAAATGCGCTGATCACTACTGGCCAAGGCAATCTTTCCCCTTCCACGCCACAACATGGACAAGATAGAAAAAGACATCAAACACCCTTCAGAGTTCATCAACATGTTGCAAGACAGACAATTACAAGAAGAGCAGCTAAAGGAGACGTCTTTGATTACAAACCGACTATGGTGCGCCGAGAATCTTGCGAATGTTACAAGCTAGAACTCGTTCTGTTCGCTATGTAACCGACCAGGATGACGATACAAGAATTTAAATGGATAGAATTTCATTATGTATCCTCTTTGACTACCTCAGATCCTATCGCACTTGAAATCAAAGGACAGAACGAAAATTATATTGACCTGGATAACAGTCTCTTGTACTTGAAAGGCAAACTTCTCATTTGTGGTCAACTTCACCAGTAGTGCCGACGCCAGAGTAGCTCCCGTCATCAATTTCATATAATCCTGATTCAGCTACGCGGATTTGTACTTGAATAGGAAACTGGTCATTAGCCGCAGGATACATACCATTAATGTGCGTACCTAAAACATCTTTTGACGTTTGTAAAACAAGGCAAACACATGCATATGGATGTTTCTTTGGTATGGGAACCTGACACGCTCAAGTCATTCAACGACAAAGCGCCGACTACAGATGGGGATGACGATCCACACAAAGGGGTTATATCGACAAGTGAATCAAAATCAAGTTTAGGACTGACAATTTGTTTGCAATTGGATATAACGTTCCAAGACACGTATAGTCTTGAACGAAGTGGAAGTGAAAGCCTATACTAATGCCCCTGGACTCCGATCCAAGATCGAAGATTATCTTCTCCAAGGGCAGTTACCCGAACTTTTACGTAATGGCATTGTCAGCAACGTATCCCTCAACGTAGTCATGGATCAAAATTCGTTAGTTGAAACACTTCAACGTTTTCAAGACAGAAGTCAATCGGGATAATCAGACTTAATGTACCAGACCCTTCAAACCTAGCTTTAATAAGACGAAACTTCTCGATAACTTAATTGCCCTTGTGTGAAAGCGGCGGCAGACAGGTACCAACAAGAGCCACGACATTTCATATGAAGGCTTTGCAGGAGTTTATACGCTTTTAGCCTTTGTTGTCACTCCAAACCAACGCAGGAAAGAGAACCATTTCCACCCAATAAAATCTAGTCAGCTTACTTTGGAACTACATTTGTTACATAAATTATATCCTTGCTTGTGTGATAGTGTGCATGTGTGTGTTTTGTAGGTATAGTTTATGTATGTTTTAGTCTTTAAGAAAACAGCATTTCCCCTTTGAAAGCATATAAAGTGAGCGCCGCACTAGTTCATCCGACACGAAAAACTGCAGAGAATAACATGACAAAAACTTTGCGGGAAGATGTAGATCTCAAGGTGAACATTGAACAACTGTAAGTAGAGGCTCAATGGTACTCGCATAAGCGGAGTTATAAGAGTGACAATTCCACCTCAAGTAGCCAAAAACCAGGTAAAACAAAGTCATTGAGGAGGCAGTAACGAACATAAAGACAATGGAAAGAAAATAAAAGGCAAATGAAACACAGGAAGACTTCCGATGAATGAATAGCAACTATATCATGGTTCAGGAAATTTTTAAGGCCATCGCTGATCCTGAGAAAGAAATGGAATATGAAATTCATAAAGTATTGGTGCATGTAATGGAGATCAGTGATGATTCAAAAGGAGAAAAATCTCAGCGGTTCTTTTCCGGGCGCCTCAGTTCTCTAGAAAAAAGTTACTATTCAAAGATTGCAAGAAAAAGTGTGATTTGTCTCTGTGGATAAACATGTATAAATATTTGGTTTTAGGAATTCGCAGCGTTGCATCGCAGTCTGGCTTACATGTATTGTTTTGTTCTTAATGTCAGGTTTGAAGCAATAGCTTCCAATGTGGTGACTTAATCTTTTGCGTTGTAAAATTTCCAAATATATTAAATATATCCAATTATCGCGTAGATGTGTTTCAATTTTCCATGGTGTTAGTTCAAAAATATCAGCGAGAAATCATTAATGGTGACTTGATCCTGGGGTACGATGTCAACATTATTTGTATCAACATCCTAGGTAACTGTCAGCCGCCTCAATGTTACAAAAATGGTTTATGTATATATCCCATTAGTATATTTATGAAGTGTTAATGATACCAATGATACAACGTTAAAGCCTGTCAAGGTGCAGTATATTTCTTAGTTTGGTGATACACATCTATTTTAGTCTATAGAATTTCTTATCCATACCATAATCTTCATCGGACCATTTACGAATGTTTAAATAACCTTCATTTAATCACACTTTCAATTTTTAGTTTAAAAATATGCATGAGATAACAATAAAGGAAATTTGTTTAACAAGATTCGGTATAGCATCGGAATTTACTGATATTGCGGAAGTGTTGTCATGTTGTAGAAAAATTACTGACATAATTAATAAATACCGTAGGTTTAAGTTTTGTCTAAATGAATATAGTTCCATTCACACAGAGAGAAGTGATTTAGAAACAGTTTTCATGGTGAAATAATAACGAATTCTTTCTAAAGAAATTACATTTCTTTGATTAGGCCATATTTTGTCATTGCATGGCATGTTTTGAAATGTTTTAATACAAATTATCGTACATTATCATTTATAAGAGTTCAAGGCAAATGCATCAAGCGACAATTGTGGTTTTCTGAGCATCAGTCTGAGATGTTTGACACTGGTCATATCCGGGTTTTGAATATTCAGTATGGAATGATTTCTGGGTGAGTTTCCTACAGCTAGTGTCATGATTGAGTTTTAAATCATGAATAATTTATCATTCACAAAGAAATAGAGTACGACTACATATCATCATATGAAACAATCTTGACGAGTAAACATGCGATCAATTTCAAAATAGTACATTCTTGAAAATGATAAATACGGACTCTTTCCCAGAATTTTTGTTACGTTCCGTTTATATTTATCGGAAATTCATTGCGTTAGCAACGTCAAGGTAAAGACATGCGATATCACCATTCGATCTTTAACTATAATTTGCCTTTCTCCACTTTCTGTTATTTGTGAATATGCAACCTATCCAAAATGTCACTATGGCGAAAGACCTTTAAGAATATCACATATCATGATCAAAGCAAGTATAGACATACGTCACATACATTTAAGGTCTTTCTTCACTTCGAATATTCGTTGGGTAAAAACTGTAGATTGGTCAGGAGCTACACATGTTTTACAAGCTATTTTCATATGTTATTGATTTCTAATGACTGTTCTTCCGCCTTTAGGGTTATATATATATATATATATATATATATATATATATATATATATATATATATATATATATATATATATATATATATATATATATATATATATATATATATATATATATACATATATATATATATATGTAAAGAGAAAGAGGGAGATATGTATTCGTCTTTTCACTATTGTTTCATATCGGAATTGTAGCATAATTTACCTTTAGCGAAAATCGGTCGTCATTCAGCAAAAACAATTTTCTCATTTACATTTCTAATAGACTGGGAAAATGTCCACGTTTTCCGAATATTATGTTTGGGATGATTTAATGTAGGTATGTACATATGATTCGTATATCAGATTCTCGCTAAAGAAGCAACATGTTTAATCTTTGTGTTTGAAAATTATAGCAAAGCTAAGAACATTAGCATGGATGTCAATCTATGGAGCTCAAATGAAATCGAACATAGATAAGACACTCTCGGAGTAATGGAGTTTAATGTGGAAGGGCTGGTAAGACGCTTGTGAGAATTTAAATTGTATGTGTCGCTACGTGGTTTTGTCAGAAATTTAAACAGGTTAGACACCATGCATATATGGGATACTATGAGGATTCTAAGAATTACCATAGATGGGGCCACTGTAGGGCTTATGAGAATTAAAATTAAATAGGTCACTACCTGGTTTAAGGGAATTTGACATGGGTTATACACTATGCAGTATCAGGAGAATGTAATGTGAATTGTTGAGTATGAGGCTTATGAAAGGATGGCATGGACGCGTTAGGTCACGACATGGTATTTAAGAATTGGATCGTAGTTTCTTAGAGCATCCATAAGTTCATGCAAATTTAGCATGAATCACTATGAATCCCCAGCAAAACCGATTAAGAAGGTAATGTTATTCTTTCACTACTTTATTTTATATGTTTCGGTCGAGAAAGAAACTGTCACGCACTTTGTGAACAACTATTGACTTTTATGAACACTGACTGTATATATTTCAGTTACTAAAGCCATTTCGTGTGATTTAATCAAATCAGTTTATCTACCTTCGCCATACAAGATGAGCAAGATTGACATCTTTATGTAAAGTGTCACAGATTGGTTGGAGATTGTAAATGCTGCATTAAATTTTCGAATATACCATATTTGAACAGCAAATGATGCTAACTAAATTGAGCTTGAAAACTGGTCAATCTCATAAAAGAACGTGATGCGTCTGACCAATGAAAACTAAACACGATTAAGGCGATCCATAAACAACGCGTTTGAAAATATCCATCCCAATAATGCACATATGACAAAAAGTTTTACTGAAAGTATCGAAAATGGATTGTTTGTACGCTGTTGTTATTCTGTTTACTTTGAAACAGTTTGGTTGAGAAATATGATATTCAATGATAGGGTGTTTGAAACGCAGAGACAATTACATCCCAATTCTTACTGAAACTTGTGCGTTGATAACTTGATTTTTTTGATCTGCTGAGCGTGTGAAAACAAGACGTTCAATTCTTATTTATACATGTGAGTCAGGTATTTCTAAATAGTGATAGCTCATGTTGATTCACGAAACAGTATTCAGTGATAATATTGTATTTAGAAAAGGACATCAGTTTTTGCATCAATTTTATTTATATGGGGAATGGAACCTAATTTCGCCTTCTCTTCTTCAAAAAAGATATGTCTCAATCGGCATGTATGCATTCATCCACCGAATCAATTATTAAATGAAAGAATGACAGAGAAAGAAAGAAAGAAGACAGAAGGAAAGATAGAAAGAAAGAGAGAAGGAATGGATGTAAGTTAAAATGAATAAACGTAACCTGTATACACATTTTATTCATAATTTCACTGGAAACCGCGTGACCAATTGCAATGTCAGCAAAATACCTGCTTGCATTCGGTTTTAAGGCAATTTTGTTTCTTGTGCATTCAGCTGTTATAAATTATTTCGCTTCTTTACGCTTTCTCTATCTCGAATTCGCATCCATAGCGTACCAACTTATATCCATCTGGAACATAAACGGCGCCGGCTTTGTACCCAAATCTGTAAGTATATTAGAAGAAAAGATGTCATTATCAAATATATTCTGGTTACACCACATCTACGTCGTAAAGTTGTCATCACGAAATAAATTCCAGAGCGAAATTATGTCAAATACGATTCGAACATGAATAGAGAGAGATAACTTTCTTAGCCACGCCGGATTTCACATATTTCATATCTTTATCGAAGCTAGATGGTTTACATTTTAATTAAACCCATAGATACTCGTAACCTTCATAAAACGTTTTCGATACTCAATCATATTGACTATATATTGTAACGTTAGTCTGATGCTTTGCTCAGTCCTACTGACTATACAGTCTGAAAGAAAGTATGAATGAGAAATGAGATGTGCACTACTTTCATCAGCAACGAAATCACACATTCTTCACTGACGAACAGACGGATAGACAAAGGTATGAGCATATATTCCAACATCCTTCGCATGGACCGAAAAACAACACATTTGATGATTTAATCTAATTACGGTTGACTGAGTAGTTGAGAGTAAAGTTTTATAAATAATCCAACAATTCGCGACTGAAATTATATCTTACTCGATTTTATGGCGACGTTGAGTAACAGTGAGATACGGATATATACATTACTATATTTTCGTAAGTCATTTATTTCCTGACAGGTAATAAAATATCATACAATATTTACATTGCGTTATAATTTTTGTATTCATTACTTTTCTGAGAGGATAGTACCGCGAAATAACCCATCTGCAAAACACCCTCCAAAAGAATCCAATTTTAAGTTGTGACAGAGGAGAGACGCTTAGCATGAATAAGGTAATGAACTATATTTTTCATAAATATTTTATGTTAGGACAGACAACGAAATAGTATACAAGGTTTGCACTGTAGTCTCATTTGTTATATTAATTCCTTTATCAGAGATGATTTCACCCCCGAACCAAGCTAGCTGCAAATTACGCACGCCAAACATAAAAAACAATGGTAAGCTGAGAGAGAGAGAGAGAGAGAGAGAGAGGGTCGGACAGAGAGAGAGAGAGAGGGATTCAAATCGTATGACAACTGTACATGGATTATTTAGAGCTAACACAATACAACATTATTTGTACGTCATCGACTTCACTACAACATGCAATTTTCCTTATTTCATTTGTCCTCTATATGTTAATTCGATTGGAAGGTCTGATCACGTTCTAAAGATAATACCCATGTCTCAGTGCAAAGTATTCTTGCACTGAAACCACGAACCACTGCTAAGGTTTTGTCAGATTATATTCCTCACCCGCAGCATTCCATTCCCGATTCAGTACATGTGCATTCTTCGCAGTCGACGGTCCTTATTACCGATCCTAACATGTATTCCATATGGTCGTGTTCACATGTTGTGACTAGTTCCGAATCTGTAAAGATTAAATTAAATACAAACATTTTGTTAAAAAATCACAAGTAGAAGATTATTTGATTTAAGTTGTTTTAAATCTCTTCTTTAACTGAGTTTCACTACATAAAGGATGTTTTCATATACGACTCTGTTCTTAATTTTGTAAAACAAAAATTATATGCGCATATTTATAAGCATAGCAATAGGAAGCCATATCATGGCTAATTCTGAGGTCACCAACCAAACTACTTTTCTAGAAATAATGTGATTGCTAGGGGAGTGTATTAGCCAAACCTTGAATGTATTTTAAAAGAGTATGTCTCAATTATATGGGTAGCAATTGTTCATAGATTACCCTGACAATAATATGTGTTTTTCAAACGGTTTAAAATTTGTGTCTGCCTAGACTCAAAACTCATTTGGATCGATACGATTGATTTTAATCTGACAAAAACAATCAGCCATGGATCTAGTCTAACTATACTCGGAGAGTCTCAAGAGATCAAAATTAAATTATTAAAGAAACGTAAAGTATAGTCCACAATTTCAACCAAACTATACGTGGTATAATGAAAACGATGAAAGATCAAATGATGGATTGGCACCCCAGTCAGTGCACCCAATTTAACTAATAGGTGGATCCGAATCTGGTCAGAGGACTTATGTACTTTACGTCTCCTGTGTTAGATACCCTAATACGTCATATTGTGCCTGAGGCTGAATGCTGGTCAAGTTTATTTACAGCAATTGTTACTTGGGTACTTTTGTATTTTTGTACCGATTTATACACAAAGTTGTTTTGCAAGTAAACAATAGACAGTTCCACTTTCGCTGATGTTTTTCGAAGTGAAGTGTACTGAATGTGCCCGACAAATTGCACAATTTAAATATGCAAATTAGAAATGTAAAGCAAACGTTTTATATCAACATTTTTACCGAGGAGATTTTAAGCTTTACAAAAGATATTTTAAGATAATAAGTATACTTAATATCCTTCAGCGTAGCACTAGATGAAAAAAGGCCTCATAACTGTTAAAGTACTTTTTTAATGATAGATGGCGAAGATCAATGTCTTCTCAACGGGTGCCCTTAGTGCTGAAGAAACTGAAGAACAGACGGTACACAGGCTCTTGATTTAAATTGGGACTAAAAGGCAAGACTTATTACGATTATTTAGATTATAAAAATCTTTAGAACTTAACTTTTGCGATTGGTTGTGAGTCCGATTACACCTAATTTAACGAGCAGAGTAAAAGAGGCATAAAGATTTGTTTTCTTTACAGATGATTTTTAAATGCATAGAATCAACATGCCAGATTAAGTTACGGCTTCGTTTGGAAACAAGGGTAATATGATGGCACTCGCATTATTATACGTGAATCAATAAATCAATGAATGTATCTGTGAGCGAATGAGAAAAATAATGAAGGAGATTTACTTACCTATTAACGTGTAATGTGGAGGGTAAAATGAGCAATATCCATTGACAAATGTCAGAAAAGTCATGACGGACATTACCACCAACAGAAGCGCAAACAATGTCTTCATGGTCCTCACAGTTGTACGACAGTATACTTCAAATGGCAAGTATTGGTGTTTCGTTTTCTTGAATCTGTTTGGGCTTATATAGGCAGCTCCGTGAAACTACCACCTGTCAAGACGGATTAGACACTCTCAGGCCCATTGAGAATTTAATATAGACGGGTTACTAAAAGACTTATGAGACGTCGGCCTAAACGGATCACAGTGTAACGTATGAGATTAAATATGGATTGGGCATTACAAAGCTTGTGAGAAATGAGCATGTATACCGATTACATGGACTACACAGATGCTAATGGAAATTTAGCACTGACTTATCTATGGGGCCCAATATAAACTGAACATGTTTGGGACACTATTACGGCAAACTGAAATTGTACATAAAAGGGACACTATTGGGATAGGAGAATTTTTAGGTTATTGAGACATTACCAGCACAAATGGAAACTGGACATTGAACGAGCTAAATAGGGCAAATGGAATCAACATGAATGTTCAAACACACGAACAGACAGAAACGCATACTTTTATATAAAAGCAGAATATATGAACAAGAATACATTTAAGGATAGGCAAACATTCACGTTTACACACCATTATTATCAAACACTGCTTCTTATAATACGAGATTGCTTTTCAAAGATGAATTTTGTACAACCTGCAATAAAATAACAACAGAATCCTGATTATATTTTTATGAGTTATGTTTCGATTCTTGAACAAACCAGAAACTTTCGATTCTTTTATTCAAGCGATATATATGGAAATTAGATAGACCAGCATACGTATAAAAGGGAAAACATATAACATATAACAGGAAATTATATGGTATGAATTTATTATATTAGCATGCATATCCGGCAATTGCAGTGTTTGGGATCTTATATTACGAACATATATCTCTGCCAAATATATACTTATGGATGACAGAACAGATGGGTTTCTTAAACACTATAAGCTATATGTTATATGTCTTTCCTATGACCCAAAAAGCTTAGGTATCTATCATAAGAAATTCGCCATTAATTTTTCTTTGCATTTTTCACTTGTCATCTGTAGAAAATAAATATTCTTTTGTTTAGCTTCAGATTCTTCTTTCAACCATACTCTTCAGAAAATTAGGACTAGCATAGTCTGTAACAACAACAACAACAATAATAATAATAGTAATAATAATATAACAATAGGTATTTTTATTTGGGACATAAGATAACTTTTGAACGTTAACTTTTACTTACACTTAATGAGGTGTACACTGCGTTAGCATACACGAGTTTTTGTAAACGAATGTTTTTTCCGGTTTGTTTTCGTTTTTCTTTAACTTGCTAGATATACTAACATACAGAAACTTATTTGATATGGATATTACGTTTGAACATCGATACGATAGACAAACATCAACAGACACGCATACATGCAAACAGGCAGTTCCATTGTAGTTACTCGTACTTGTAAACAGATGCACAGATTAACCGTATGCTGTGATAATATTTTGAGAATGCATTTTTACATTACAGACACTTTATGAAAATTTCAGTTTCTCCCTAAGAGACATCGTTCTGAAACCATAAGTACTTTCTACTTTTAGAACTAAAATGAATTATAAATAATATTTTGTTTTTATGCACAAGCACTACTCATCATACAATATCATACCCGGTCTTTTCCGAAATATTGATTTGTAAGGATATGTGTGTGTGTGTGTGTGTGTGTGTGTGTGTGTGTGTGTGTGTGTGTCGCAAGGTATGTATGTATGTAATACATAATAGAGACGTGGCTTGTAAGTGCAAGAACAATATCATGCCATTGCAACCAAGTAGAGGATTTATAAAAGTTTGAAACTATGTGTGTTTCTCTGTACGTTTGAGCGTGTTCTGGTTGTCAATTTATTCTATCTTATACACAAACAGTAGTTATTACGGTTGTGTGTATTCTTTCTGACATTATATTTTACACCATGCCTTTACACAATGCTTTGTAAGATTTATGTATATCATCAGGGACCGTTGAAAGTGATAGAGGGATGTGAATAGAATATTTGCATACCTGACTTTTGCTATGGTTTTACGTAATTAACACTGGTATTTACTAAATTTGGAGTTCAAGAATATAGACTTTTTCCAGATAATTCTACTGCGTTTACATCTTAGCAAATTAAATGTATACATTGTCAATATCTGTAATCTATCTGTTATCAGAGTTTACAGTTGTGTTCAGATATTATTCGAAATAAATATTGTAATTAAATCATTCATTGGAATAACTAAATTGATCAGTGACTTTGAAATAATACGTTACTATGGATTTTTGTAGATTCATTCAAGTACATTCTAGATTGCATTACTGGCATACAAAGACATTTAGGACTAATGGTAAATGAGGACAGTCAAGACAACTGAAATCCATTAGGAAGCTTATAAACATTTTGACTAGTAATAAGACGTGTTATTGTTATTATTATTATTATTATTATTATCATTTGGAACTACACATTGAAGTTATACATGTCATATAGTGCAAGCAGTTCTGGTGTATTGCAAATATAGCAATAAATGTCTAATGAGTTAAACAAGCTTAATACATTGAACTTTAAATAAATGATCACAAGATACTTGCGAGATACTTTGTTAGTCATCCATTAGAATTTCAAATGGACATTTTAGTCATAAATAATGCTAAAGAAGTGGAGTTTGAGAATTTATAAATTGCATACCACAACGTGACGCGTGCTACATGATGAGGGCGAACATGGAACTTGAACCGTATGATCTACGTACTACAAGACAGATGACTGAAAGCGTGCAAGGTGAAATGATGTGATTTTCAGGGTTTTTGTATCAGTGTAGATAACTCAATAATAAAAGATGATGATTCTGAATGTAACGTAACGAATGGTTATTTATTGGGCAGAACACAGCGGCACACAACATGATGATGAAACTGAACCTTTGCAATTTGTGTCATCATCTGATAATTAATATCAAAATGTTACTTTCAGTTCTTATTTATGACATCCGAGTTATGTATTTGTCAATGCAGAAGTGTTTAACTTAGTGATATGTCCGACTTAGGTGCTTTGTCGCGTTTTGTGAGATTATTATTTTATCTTAACTTTCAAGGACAAATATGTTATAAACCATTACATTATTCTGCATCATCAAATTGTGAGAAAACTATGCCATGAAAACTACTCGCACAAATGTAATAGATCATAAACGTGGACATTCCTTCAGCACTTTCTCTATACGGACAACTTGAACATATGTATAACCGGGTGTATTACAACAAATGATGATTTAACGTTTGCTAGACATTGCCGCGTTGATTGTTTTGTAATAACAGGTAACTGTTTGATATAATTAATGAAACTGTTATGTTAGGTTCTTACCACGCTTATGGTAAAAGCCTCACTTCAACAAATGGTGAGAAAACAATTTATACACGTGTCTTTGGATTTAAAGCTAGTCATTCATGCGACTGATTCCCCAATGGGATATTCTGAATAAACATTGAAGCGCCATGTTTCACACATGACACGCCTACACATTTAAAAGCTAAACTGTACATTGACAGATAGAACACTTCTATGACGCTTTTTCAAACTAGGAATTAACATTAATTAAGTATTCTAGATGATTACCAGTTATTATAATTAAAAAACCCATTTGAATGGAATACGAACCTTGGACATTCGATGATCGATAATGCACAATGTAGATATTTATAGACATTCTTATTTTGACCTAAAATTTTGAAAAGCATAAGATGAAAATATAAATTATTTTCCTCACAGTTCACATAACCATGTTAGTTTCAAAGTTTCCTATATTATTAAAATAGTCTGTCAAGAATTTATCAAAATGTTGTGCATTATTGTGCATATTTACAATATCTCTATCTAGCAATGTAGGTTGCTGAGAAGATATTAATATTTAATGTCTAACAATCATTTGTATTAATCTGTTTATTAGTCATAGGTATGCTATGTAAATATGTATGTATCTTCTAAAATCCCAAACATACTACAACGTTAGTACAAAAAATGTAATGTCATTCAAAATAATTGTCCGTCTTGGCAGCACTGCAGTTGCTTGAAGTACGAACCATAAGTACAATAAATAATTTCCATTTTGCGTAATAAACCTATGATCTCTGATAGAGTTCTTAGAAAAGAAAGCACCTCTTCCCTCATCTGGATCACACTAGAGTGAACTGATAATTTCATGCTGCATGCATCTATTTGCAGTTATATGAAAAAATTGCTATGCCACAATGTGTTGCTATTGAAATGCAATTATTTCACGGTTACAATATATCTGGTAAATGAATTTAAAAATAAATCTTATCTTTAAAACACGAATGTATGTACACTGAATATTTGTGTTTCACCTCGAATTGAACAGATCAATTAATAAATTTGCTTATATCAGCATGTCTCCGATAATGTGAATGTATCACTGCAGATCACATAATGGCCAATTATTGCAGAGACTTTTCCATCCACATTTTCGATATGTATAACAGCTCTAAATTTACAGATAATTCGATGTATTTCAGGCTCTGCCTCAGCATCAGATCAACGTTCGAGTCGATCATCGAACATTGGATGATATGGCAGACCATTTGACATTTGCAAATAAACCGTAATAGGTTGCAATCAGTAAACAAGAACGAAGAAATAGTTGAACTTGGTAATATGAAAACAATGAAGTGGCAAAAGCAGAATTTGGTGTTAAGATTGTATATAACTCCTTTGACAGTTCTTGGATGCAACAACGTTAGAATAACGTTATATTTATTAAGGTTAAGTTACCATAGTTGATGGATAGTGGCTATTCTTCGCTACTTCATATGTAGTTATTATTCATTTTATGTAATCATCTAACTTTACACAGAGTTCTTTGATATGACAGCATTTATTGGGGCTGTTGATTCACACAGTAACGAATTCATGATTTCTTGTTACATATCAATATGAAGTTATGTGCGGCAGGGATTAGAGTAGCAATGGTGTATAATTCTAATGCAAATATGTCACCCCACACTTTCTAAATTTATGAATTTAACATGAATTGCTTGTTTCAAATCTCCGCAAATTTTTTGACTAGATGAAATATTGAATTTAATTACTGGAACTTTTGTCGGACATCGAGCGTTTGTTTTCATTTTAGATTACTTTTCTCAGCCATACAGACATTCTAAGTATACATAGAAGCACGATGTTTCATAAATGACAGGGTATCAAATTTATTCGCCGACACTAACGAATGAAACACCCCTATAATGTATATCAATATATGGATTAGGTTTAAAAACACAGTCGGATAATATACTAGATATCCTAATATAAGGCAAGCCATTTGAAATCAATTAGAAACATTTACATTTATTGAACGAGACAAATGAATCTCAATGCACGTAATTAAGAAACCTCTGGTTCATTTTATACCTTGCAAGGCAGAACAAAGTTAATTCAAAATTATTTTCTAGTAGTAAAGTAAAACTCATTTAAATTTAGTTTCCATCGTTTAAGAACAGTGATTACTCGAAATACGGGTAAAAAGTTTATACTCTCAATTTATCTATATCATCTAACTTCACAGGAGGTCTTTGATAATGAATCTGTTAGTGCACAAAGCAAACAATCCATTATGCATATAGATATGCAGTCATTTGAGACAGGAATTATAGTTAGAAAGGGTGCCATACAAAGGACTGATGCAATTTGAATGTATGCACTTTAACATCAAATTGTATACTTCAAATCTCATTATTTGACAGATCCATTACAACATTTGATTACTGAAACGTCTCTCGCACATCGAAATTTTGTTTCAACAGTAGATCAAGTTAACGTTTAGTACAATAAGATAATGTTATCTTAGCTTCTTTTCACTTGTATGATAAAATCATTGAGTTAACGTTTAGTACAATAAGATAATGTTATCTTAGCTTCTTTTCACTTGTATGATAAAATCATTGAGTTAACGTTTAGTACAATAAGATAATGTTATCTTAGCTTCTTTTCACTTGTATGATAAAATCATTGAGTTAACGTTTAGTACAATAAGATAATGTTATCTTAGCTTCTTTTCACCTGTATGATAAAATCATTGAGTTAACGTTTAGTACAATAAGATAATGTTATCTTAGCTTCTTTTCACTTGTATGATAAAATCATTGAGTTAACGTTTAGTACAATAAGATAATGTTATCTTAGCTTCTTTTCACTTGTATGATAAAATCATTGAGTTAACGTTTAGTACAATAAGATAATGTTATCTTAGCTTCTTTTCACTTGTATGATAAAATCATTGAGTTAACGTTTAGTACAATAAGATAATGTTATCTTAGCTTCTTTTCACTTGTATGATAAAATCATTGAGTTAACGTTTAGTACAATAAGATAATGTTATCTTAGCTTCTTTTCACTTGTATGATAAAATCATTGAGTTAACGTTTAGTACAATAAGATAATGTTATCTTAGCTTCTTTTCACTTGTATGATAAAATCATTCAGTCCTTATACTACAGAAAATGGTTAGCAAACGATTTTCACATGTGTTGATTGTATTGGAGCTAAACGTTCCTGCCGTTGGTTCTCGATTTGGACATTCTAAATATACATACAAGCTCAATTATTCACACCACTGACGGACAAAACGAGACAAGATAAAAGTAGCAATTTAAATTTTTACTATTGTAAATTATATATAACCTAAAAAGTCACAGGACACCAAATCATAATTTGACGTGTAAGTTTGCAGGTTTTTATATGAATTTCACATTCTTCATTTAACTATGAACATAGTAAGCAACGAATCAGACTTAAGACTCATTAATATTTTTAAGATATTTTTTAACAGTACAGAGAACTAACAAAATAATTACAGTGTTGTCACTGTCAATGCTAATGCTAAAGTTTATGATTGATATAATATAAATGGTCAATATCGTCTTAGTTTGAATATACACAGAAGTTCTGTTTTACAAACGACGGGTCTACAATTGTAAGCTGATAATCCAGTTCATGAATTTAGCATTTCAAATTATGAATTTGCATCAGCAGGTATTACATGGTAGGGGAAACCATTTGACAGAAACCTGAAAATTTAAATTCTGTGAACGAGGACATCGAGGGTCAATACCAGTGCTTATATAAACTCTGAGTTTCATTTTAAATCTTACAAGGCAGAACAAACTCAATTTATTACTATTGTTCAGCGGTATCCATGGCCAGGTTAGATGAAGAGATTCAACGTACTATTCAAATAGTATGTTAAAGTGGAATAAAAATGCTTTTAATTATGGCACAGAATAATCGATGGTATGGATGAAACAATAATTATTTCCATTTTTGATTGCATTCTTTTTCAGGGATTGAGCAATTAAAAAAGACGCCGTTTTTACTCGAAGTTGATTCACAATGCAGCGAAAGGATTATTTCATGCTGAGTATAACTTTGCTGTTATTTGCAGCAGCTATTAGACCTCTAAAGGTTGCTATTCTACTATGTTGTCCATGCAAACTTCAAACATCGATTTAGCGTCAACTGAGTACTTGGGATTATTATCGAGAATCAAAAACAACGCAAACATTTCAAATTTGAAACTTAATTTTTCAATGATTTTTACAAAACAATAACGCTCAGTACACGTATTTTATAGAAACTCAGTCTTTATTTTAAATTGTACATGACATAATGAGTACATTTAAAAAAGTATGTCCTAGCAGATTACGGAACTAGGCTAGTTCCAAAGATCAGCTGATAATTAAAATTGTCAAGAATCATTTACATTGCTGGTCATCATTGCGTACTCTTGCAATATTTGTATGTAGCCATTTATGTTGACGGGACGATATTATACGTCAGCGTTGGACTATGGTTTGAGATTATATGTGTGTGTGTGTGTGTGTGTGTGTGTGTGTGTGTGTCTCAATTATGCAAGAAAACTATATATGTTAGAGATGAGTATGGCAGTAAACGAATTCGGTGCTAAGGCTGTGATTTTTCTGAAATCTATTGAATACAGCAGCCTTACCTTTCAGTTGAAATTTCAATATCAATCCTCGAAGTTAAACGGTTAATCTAAGTACGAATTATAAGGTCATAAGTTCTATATTATACAGCACCTAACTTTACTATTCGATTTTTATCAGAAGATTGCATTTGTGCAGCCATTTGGTTATCCTTGCAGGGGATAGACGCTTCCATGTTACATGTAACGATACAGTTATTTTGCGGCAATGATTACAGCTATAAATATTACTATACAGTCATGTGACGTAGTTCTAATGCAGGTAAGTTTACTTTAAACTTTGTTCTTGAACCAACTTCTGAATTTTATATCAAACAGTATATATGAAATCATGTGACTCTCCACGCCGTTACTTCAGTGGATCATTTACAACATTTCATTGCTTGAACGTTTGTGTTAAATTGCAATTTTGTTTATTATGTTTATCAAGTTAGTTTATGCAAATAAGGAAAAATGATCCCTTTGCTTCTTACCTCATGTATAGTAAAAACCACTTAGGTCATTAAACTGCAACAAATGCTAAGAAAAATATTTACACAGGTGTAGTTTGTCCTGAAGCTAGATATTCAAAATAAACACATTTGCCGGTACGAGCGTTCCGAATAAACATTGAAGATCCAAGTTTCTCATATTAGAGACCTAACAAATTGGAAGTTAAACTTTACATTAGCAAATACAACACCTTAGTGACTGTTCTTCTCGACCAGTCCAGTTAAGATTTGGTACCAATACTGAAAATGGTATCTTAACTTCTAAGCATGCAATAGTAAAACCATTTCATTCTTAGCAATTAAATGATTGTGAGATCAATATTTGGACAATTATAGTAGAGCATGAACATGGATAGTCATACAGCTCTGTCTCCATAGCGACACTTACGATAAGTTCCATATTCAGAAATAACAGCTATATGTCGCAATATATATTTTACACAATGATTTAGCATCATTTCAAGATACAGGAAACTTCGCTGATATAATAAAGTATAACATACTGCAAAACGTTTTAGCTTAGAGAGTAAATCTTTCATTTTACATTCAGTGCATGCGAAGAACATAGTTTAATGCTATGGTTTGTAGAACGTCTCATAGTTTATACATTTTTATACGGCAGATCACGTCAATATATACGTAATTATAAAAGTTTGCACAACCATGCTAGTCCGAAAGATCAGAGAATTAACATAGCCTGCGGAAAAGCAATTAAAATCCTGCTAATTATTGCTTTATTTTATGATATCTATGTATAACTAATTAAAGTAGAAAATAATTTGGTTTAATACATCTACCCTTTATATTCATGAAATTCATTGAAATGCGTTTTAATGAAATATACGAGATATTTCAATGTAATGTTCGCAGCACGAAATGATTTCGATGCTAAGATTGTACCTAGTTCCTCAATACCTTATTACATGCAGTAGTACAAAGTTAAAGTTATTCAAAGTCATTTTCGATCATCGAAGTGCAGCGAGTACTTGAAGTATGGAATATTGAATATAATTTTCATTCTCTAATTTCCTGTTTACCCCATTTATGCGCTTAACATCAAAAATGCTTTTAAAATTGTGAAATTCTCCGGACCTTACTAAACTGCATCAGTTACAACATTTGATTACTGAAAGTTACTACACTATCGCCATGCAGTCACTCTTAATTTATATTTTGCGTGCTAATGTGTTGGCAATTAATGCCATAGCCATGTGTCCCAGGCGAAAATGTCTTTGGCTAATGTAAGCCAAACGGAATGTTACTTCAGCTGCTATGTTCTGGAAACGATCTCCTAATCTTCCGCCAGCCAAACAACAAGACGTCTAGAATGTGCCCATATTCCAAACACTGGAGTTCATTGACAATTGTCATCAGGAGAATATACAGTTCGGATGTCCAAGCGACAATCTTGGTCTCATAATCAGGATCACGAGGACATCGATATTCCAACATGCACTAAGAAAGCCTAACATACAGCCTACATTTAAAGAAAATGGACACACCCTTTTAACAGGGGACACATTCATTATACCCCTGATGTACAGTCAAGTACATACCTATTTATGTATACAAGGTAACTATATTGCAAACCTGCTTCATGCAAACTACGTCTGAATAATGTACAGAAATCATGCAAGAACATGGCATAATAGGGCCAGAACCAAGACACAGGGATTCTCACACGGACAGGCATTCCAAAATATCCTCATTTTGCCAGGATGTCAAAATATCAACTACCAAGATAAATCGGAAGGAGTGTAAGCATTCGTAGGGTTGCTAGAAGAAACGATTCAAAGAGTCCCTCATATCATCTCTCAAACAGCTCAATATTGGCCACGAGTCAGCACCAAATGTCATCTCCTGTACAGTGTTGCACATACAGCTCAAAGCATAAAATGACTTGATTAATCACTCACGTACAAACGGATAACAGTACAGTTGTCAATACGCGTTATCTTGAAACTAGGACACTTAAAATGTACAGCATATATTGCAAGCTATGTTGCTCCTAGTTTGGTACTAGTCTTTTAAAAGTTTTCCTTTATTTACCCTTTTTTGTTTCTTTTATTTATTTTGTGAGTGATGTTAAAGATTTGATGATACTTTCCTTTTCAGTTCAGTCGGCCTGCAACTTTGTGTTCTCACAAAGAATTCTTTAGCTCAGGGGTTTAGGAAGGTTTTGATCATTTTACCTGGATGCTCACTTGTGTACTTGAATATGTAAGTTGAAATTCACACAAGCTAGACTCGGACTAAGTGAATCTGGATGCAGGTTTTAGTATAGTTCACGCAATATGTTAGTATAGTTAGCTATTGGTTTTCCAGAAACAATAGATATTAAAGTTCAATTTGTAACTGGTATTTGTTTCTTTCCAGAATAGTTTCTAGTTTTGAGACTCGTATGAGGCTTTGTTCTTGTTCTGCCTATTTTTCTAGTTGCTCTTGTTTCAAAATCATACAAGTCATTGTTTTTGTTCTCGTCATACGATTGAGTTTTTCAAAATGTTTAAGATTGTATGTTTAATTATTTGTTGTTGTTGTTGAAGGATTTAACGCCATTTTTCTGCACAAGATAGTTTATACATGGCGGCCAGTATTAATGGTGGAGGAAGAACACGAAAACTCCCCGGAAAGAACCACCGACCCACGAGAAGCTACTGGCAAGCTTTCTCACATAACCACTCTCTCTCTCTCTCTATCTCTCTCTCTCTCTCAGCTTACCATTGTTTTTATGTTTGGCGTGTTTGCAGCTAGCTTCGTTCGCGGGTGCCATCATCTCTGAAAAAGGATTTGTTGTTGTTGTTGTTGTTGTTGTGGGGTTTAACGCCATTTTTCAGCACACGATACATGGCGGCCAGTATTAATGGTGGAGGATGAACCCGGGAAAACCTCGGAAAGAACCACCAACCCACGAGAAGCTACTTGCAAGCTTTCTCACATACCCACATTAGCCGAATCCGAGACTCGAACCCATGCAGACAGAGGTGAGATGGCAGTGATTCGTAACGGTGAGCGCTTTAGACCACTCGGCCACTCGGGGCCCTTTTAATTATGTCGTTCAGGATAATTTGCATCATGTCATATAAAAACTGAATTGCGTGTTACTTAAATTGTATTAGTTCGTCATAATTACCAACTGAGTCTATTATTGGTGCGAGCTCTTTTTCCTAGACTACCGACGCTATGCTGAACATGTTCTCGGATTAGGTATCAATACAGGAGGAAGTTGTAGTCACTCATACACTGCTGGAATGTAAAAAGTATTCGAAAGTTTCCCAACACAATTTTACCATTTTGTTCCAACTCTAAATCCAGAAATTCACCAGGCTTCAAATCAGCTCACTAACCTCATTAGTGGAAGATAATAATGATGTTGCTTTATACATCCAAAAATGTACTAACTTAAAATCTGTGTGTGATTGAATTTGTAACGTAGCTTTAACACATATTCAGTCATATTGCTACGATGTATTCAGTGTGATAGGTTTTAGTGATATCTAACTATCGGGCATCATGCGACAGACATGTAACATGATGTCCCACCTAGTCACATTATCCTGACACCAGACCGACCAGTCCTAACACTAAATTATTAAGTCTGAGTGCTTGGTGAAACAGTTGTTACTACCATTTTTATGTCTTTGGTTTGACTCGGCCGTGGTTCGAACATTCGACCTTCCGCATTCGAGGCGGACGCTCCGATCACTGTGCCACCGGAGCAGTCCGTCTAAAATTGTAAGTGCATCACTATTAAAATAGTAGCCGCCAAGTATTGGTCAAATAGAGTCACGTTGATACTGTTCAAATTATCAAGTTGCAAAGACAAATTAAAGACGTAGATTTTTGCATAGATGAAGACATGTAATTCCATTAAAATGTATTGCTATTAGTTGTTTCTGTAAAATCTATTTATCGTATTTCTTGGAAGGGCCTTCTCAAATCAATCATAATCTAGGGACAGGTCGGCTTTCTTAGCTTTATCATAGATATATCTTTATACCAAAGTTATATATCCATCAAACCTTAAGCATAAATCTCCCTTGTTGTCGTTGTAACTTTTCTAACTTTATATACTAAACATACTCACAGACAGTGGTGTCACTAAACTGGATTACCACTCACCTAAATGATAAAGGAGAGATCCTTGGCGTTATCATGGAGCGTTTGAGTTGTAGCGTAGTAACTTTAAAAGGGAATAACTTTTTTGTTTAATAAGTGATTACTAATTCCTAAATTGTTACCACTGACTAGATTTGCGAATATGTGTAGAATTCAAGTGACACAGTGGCCAAGAACAAATTGTGTCATAATATATCTTCTGTTGTTAACAGTCGAGAAAAAGGGGATTATAGCTATAAGCAATTATTGACAGCATCTTCTCGAAAATGTTTTGGTTGTATCCTCAGCTGAAATAGAAACTTCTCGAGAAAACTGGACATATCTGATGTAGGAAATAATGGCCAGTCCTATCCTGTTTAATTGTCTTGAAATCCAACCTGATATACACATCAATACAGTTGATTTAGTTAATTACCCTGGTCAACATCAGTAGCGTTCCACGTCCTACTGACGGGTTGCTCTCTCTCTCTCTCTCTCTCTCTCTCTCAAACTTTCGAACATCATACATAGTCTAAATATACGTGAAACCGTTTCCATTTACCGGAAATCCTGCAACTAAACGCCATTGTACCCATTGGACTCATTACTTCCTCCTTAATTATGTAGAATCACTTAGTCCTAAATTGTTTATCTAATTGTAAAGTCGATAAGGTAGACGAATGAGTCGAGTACCTGAAAATTATTTGAGTTAACATGTGATCATTTGGGGCTGAAGCCTTAAAACTGCTAGGTCAAATACAGATGTTTTTTATTCAGACGCAAATTGTCTAACAGCTGGGTTTTTGGGGTTGATTTGGAATGACTTCCTCATCAGCAAGCGGAGAAAGGGATATTATAGTTAAAGATTACATGCTAATGCCGCAAAACTCTGCCTTTACGATGCTACTGCATTGAATTTACGTTAAATATAAATGGAAAGGAACAATGCATTTGGAGAAATATCCGTATCGATACATTTTCAGGAATGTACTATTTTAGAACTGACAACATGTTTACTCTTCATAATTTTGGCATTGGGTGACATGTAATTGTGGTCTCTTACTTTGCGGAATATTAAATATTCATGATTTTCGACTTAGTCATCGAACCTGCTGTAATACAGTCATACATAAATCTCTTCGTATTCAAAGCGCGTTTTCAGACAAAGCAAACATGTCGTTTGATCCATTCCTCTTTGATGGTCTTGGTATGTTAATGATATGATAATTTGTTTTACAACATTTCTAAATATGTCATAAAAGGCCTAAAATAGTGTCTTGTCCAATGTATATATTTTGTAGAAAGACTTCGTTAATGTGTTATGAAAACTTCTAAGTTTCTGCTCTATATGTGACTGGAGCTGTATTTATTTAAGCAAAACTGCAACCTACAGAATTTATTATATCAACTAGTTTTAGAACATGACATCACTACTACTATAGCAGCTACTCCTAATCTTGATTTAAAAAAGTTCCTTTCCTGTTATCTCATTCACAATTATTAATTAATTAAAAGGCACTATATTGAGATTCAAAATTGAAAGTTGATTACATAAAGAATTTCATATCAACATTCGTACATTGTCCGATTTAGAACATTATTTCATGGAAAAGATATTAAGTAGACTACAATGTGTATGTATGTGTGTGTCGTCAAAATAAAAAGTGTGCTGTATGAATCCTTGCCTTGTCAGGCAGCAAAACTGTATCATTGGTATTGTGTTACACTTATAAATATGCAAATGGAATATATACATAGGAGGCTGACTGTTGCTCAAAGGTTTTGTGATCTAGCATGTTAATATAAAGGATGTTGGCATCATATTCCAGCAGCAGGTTCAGCAACATTATTGGTCGCTGCTGATTCTTAACTAATTGAATGAAAAATAACCTTTGAGCAAAATTTCTGTACAGACAATAGCATTCGGTATCGAATCACCTTTATCACATTTTTTACCATGTTCTTGTGCCGTTGAAGAGCAATCATTGCTCTTCTAACTCGTCTTAACGTTAAACATTGAGACTCAACCTGTTCTGGAAGCTGCTCAACGTCCCTCATGATATCTACCTATTCCTGCAACGTTCTCTGTCTTGTTATTCTCCTTAGTATCTTCACATTGCATGGACTAGTCCCGCCCCTCTTGACGCAAAATATATATCACAAGACCAAAATATCAAAAGACAAATTATTGCGCCGACCTAAAATAAACTCTTCTCAACGTTTACATACATGCACACTATACATCTTGCAGGCACACATTAAATTATGACACTGTTTTCTTAAATACGAAAAAAGGCACTTAGATACTTAAAGATCCCAAAGCTAAGCAAATAAAAACAACATTTGAAATGGGAAAATAACGCTTGTGTAAAGACAAATACAAACGCCAAAAAATAAAACATACACATACTAAAACACAAGAAAAGGATCGGAGGTGTCTCTAATCACATTTGTAAATCCTGACATTCAAAATCAAATTGGAGAAGGAAATGGGTTTTTAGTGGGAAACGACAAAGACAAAAACACAAGATCATATTAAATCAAAAACACTGCTTAGTCTCTTTTCAAGAGATTTGGCTAGCACTGATAGGCATTTTCCTCCAGTGCATCTAGTTAATACCCGCTCCTTCCTGGGTGAGTTACACAATGTCGACAACATCCATCGCCACCCCATACATTTATGGACATGGCGAGAGGGTTGGGGTTAGGGTTGGCATCAGAACCACAATCATCAGTTTCAGAGACTCTGAAGTTTGTGTTCCTTGCTCGTCAACGGTGAGCCTTTGGATACTACTGCAGTGGCAATGGCAGTTTCTGAGCCCAACCCTCCCTCTATGTACAAAGGCTCTATTTGTTAATGGCCTCCTCTATGGCGGTGTACTCAACGCGGGCATTCAGTAACCTGCCGAATTATCAGATGAGGCAGTACGTTGTCTTCTTTTCATCTATTCCTTTTCGTTATAGGGTTTCTAGCCCTGCATTATCATTTAGGGCATCAAATCAACTTGTCGATGCGTTCTTGGAGGCCATGTAGTTTGCTAACGAGGCAACGATGGGTGGTCAGATTGTCAAACACACCGATTTATATGCATCGAGCATGACGCGAAGGAAAATATCACAGTGATTTAGGAATGTGATTTACAAGAACCAGAGTGATAGAAAGGGGAAAGAGTATATTTATACAATGTCAATCAAAAACGACATACACCATTTTGTCAAACAAACAGCTTGTTTATTAACAGGAGGAAGCTTTTCAAACACAGAAATACCAACCAATAATTCAACAATTTTCAACTTGAACATACAAGGCTAACAAGCTTTACTTCCACTGCTCTAGGTCATTTTGCCTTCGATATATCATCTCCTGTACAGTGCGGCAAGACCGCATTGATGGAGAAAATACAAACGATATTGTCCACACACCACGGAATCCACTCCTTATAATCTCTCATTATTGAATCGAATATATACGGCATTTCTTCTCATAAAGTAAATGATGTCATCTTCTAAAGGCGGCGCTCAAAAGGAAACACAATGCTACACAATGTGATTGTTAGGAAAGTAGACCACGACCCAATGAGTTCCTGGTTCATGACGGTCGTCGGTGTTGATGACATAATCTGGAATGTCCTTAGGTTTGCGATGTGTAAGCTCGTACATAGCACACAACACAGGATTCCAAGAACATTATACGAACTGTGCGTCCGATGATAAAGAAGTTCCCATGTATCCATCTCTTTCGTTTTGTTTACACCGGAAATGATGAAGCTACTATTGTAATCTGACATTGTCCTTTAAAATGGCTGTCAGGTATGGCAATAAAAGACTCTTCTCAGTACTCTGCTTCAAGATAGTTTCGATGCGTCGGATTCCCAGAGACTTCAATGGAAAGGTAATGCAAGTTTTTTTTTTTACATTATTTGCTCAGTACTTTCTCGAAAACAAATGAGCCTCCACGCCTCATCCAGACAGTCTTCCATTTTTTTTTCTTTTCTCATTATCATACATTTTTAGTGTTAAATCGGGTGATGGTTTGGACATGCCAATTAATGGTAATGGGTCACAGCTGCAACTCTTCCAGTCAGTTGTTTAGCGAAGCATGAGATTAATGTTCCTGTTGTTCTGGCCATCAAAATTGTTTCGTTGTCTATTTCTTCTTTAGCGCGCTTTGTATTTTCTTCTTTGAGCACAGTGACGTCCTCGTTACATTTTTCCAATGATTTTCCGTATTTAGAAGATGGTGGGCATTCTTCCATAACTTCTAACAGTCTATAATTATTTTTCTCAAGCTGTTGATTTCCAGAGAGAAGTCAACCTACAGATACAAAGTGACATTTACTGTGATGGACAGAGCTTCTGCTAACTGCAGTTACACACGAAAATGGCTGGATTTTATGGGATGGAAATTTTCCTCTTCGATGATTTAGTCTGGAGTAAAACCAAAGTCCATCAAAGTATAAACTCTTACATACGTTTGTATAATCTGCTCTGGCTGTTGTTGGTACCCAACGTTCTCGTGGCTTCATAAAAATGACACATACGACCTACGGTAACTTGTCCGGAAAATGTTATGTCAGATACGCTTGGATCACAAGACTTGATTATGTTCAGTGAATTCTATCTGGTTCACGTGAAAGTGTTTAAACTGGGAAGGAATTTGATCGATGACACCGTTGAGGCGCGCATTGCCGATCATGACAATGAGTAAACATTTGGGTTACTGTCCTTGGATATTATCTTAGATCTTGGCCCGTAATCCAACGGCAATGATCTAGGTTTTCAATTCCACTATACGATACTTGGCTGTCGTTTTGGTCAAAGTGTGAGTGATGTCGTTTCTCACTTTTGGTAATATTTTCACACGGTACAGGTAGAGTCGAGATTCTTCTATGACGGTTCTGTACTCGTCAGCATTAGTCAAAATGTAAAACAATACAGCTTAGATTCAGTACCAGGCGGACAACCAGTTCATTCAACACAATCTTGTATTTTAATCGCATATCCACATGCAAATGAACCATCGGTTCAAGACTCGCCCTTATTAATGTTGATTCAACGGTCGATATATTTTGCATTGTGAGACTCGTCATCCCCATTTGCACTTAACGATGCTCCGTTGAAATTCTTCATCGTGTCAGTTTTCCATAACACGGATGTCAGTCAGGAGATTTTCTATGATCGAGCAATAAGGCTACGTATCCTTGCTGATGATGACCAGTTTGTTATTCGAGTACAAATCCACTTCCTTGAACAAGGATTGTAGGAATTGTGTCCTCAGTACGAAGTACACTTGGACAAATTTGACTCTCAAGTACAACTGACTATTGCTCAGATCGATGTAAGCTTCAGTCTTTCCTTTGATTTGAAGTTCCATAGCGGCTGAGGCACTCAGAGACGACACGGTATGAAGTTCAAGCCACCAACTTGTAAACCACCAAAATCTGAGTACATGAATATTCAAATTCATTCCTTTGTTGAGTTCGATAAGGTGTCTAAAACTAAATTTGAAGAATTACTCGTTGTTGTTGATGTCGCTCTTAAAAGCCTTAGTATTGATTTCATCCAAAATAGAAAAACTACACAGGACAAAAGGAAATGGTCAGAAAGCATTTCAAAACGTTTAGAAATTTGATGGCAATATATCTTTAGACGCTTTTTTTGTCTCTCCAAAGCGTTGCTAAACTGTTCGTCTTACATAGTGGCAATCGTCTCAACCGGATGTGGAGAATTGACAATTACCCTACCGGAATCCTTTTTGCTTAGGAATCAAAGTCTGTGGCGTGATGGCGTTTTGAATATGTAAACCACGGGATCGGTTTTTTTCAAAATATCCTGCTCTTGATTGTTCAGGATTTTGACCGAGAAAGTGCTTTGATTTTAGTATACGCTGATGTAATGAGTATAGTCAGTTTTCGGATACTGGATGAAGATCATAATTTGCTTGGGATGATTAATTTGGATGGCATGAGGCAATATGATCATGAAAAAACATAAGAAGTTGTTGAGAAAAAAAAATCAATAGAACTGCCACTGGGTAAAGTTAATTAAAATTGGTTGTTCATAATTCGATGTTTTTTCTTTCCCATGAGTCACTCGATATTTTCCACAGGTTATAAAAGAAGGCTGTAGATGCTATTGGTCTCAAATGAATGGCGTTTTCCGCAATGCTACTGTTGTAAAATCTCGTAAAATATTTAAAGGGAGGATCGTGTAGAAGCAAACAGATGTAACTACGGAATACATTTGTCCACAATGTTTGTCTCAAGCTGCAACTCAAATTGGCGATGACTTTTCCATGAAGAAATACACCACAAAGAATTTGCGGAAACAGACGGTTTGCGTTTTAGGCACACGTTCTTCACACAACACGCACTCAGATTTGTAGACCTTGGAAAGAAGGAAAATAATCGGTGGATGCCGTGTTGAATGGCATGATGGTCACTTTTTATATTGTCGATGACTAGCGACGAGTTTAACTGGAAGTCATGTAGACGACTGAGGACAGAAAAGAAACGTGGGAACGTTTCATATATTTGTATGCCGAAGTGGACGTTTAAATGACGGTCCCTTCTTTTTGGCACCAGTCGTGAAAAATGGGTACGAAATATTAGCTTATCGTGAGTGGTGGATTTTAAAACTGTGAGTAGATAGGTGTGATGAGTTTGTGAGTCATCGTCCTAGGCATAAGTTATTCAAGGAGTTCCTCATTGTTTGGATATCACATGCACTTGAGATTTAACACTGGAGCATTCAGTGAGACCAAGTACTGGTTATTATCACTGAAGGCATGATGTGCTCTACTTGATTGAAAATATGAGGATAATGTAAATGATATTCGCAAAACAATGATGACATTTGCTTGTAAACCAAGTTTAATTTCTACTTCGTCGTCTCCTAACATACCATATAATATTTGAGTCGGACAAGATTTCGTCGTCGTATAAATTACAACTTTAGTATGAAACGCTGCTCAAATATTTTCTCTTTAAATTACAACGTTATTCTGACGCGGTTCTCGTTCATTTTTAATACATAATACACCTTTAGCATGAAACAGTGTGAACGAGCAATGATGAAATTTAAATACGATCATTAATATTGAAAACATCCTCCAAATAGATACATGTATGAGCAGCAACCTAAATACGTTTTTTTCAGTAGACGGACAAAAATGCCCCTTTAAGATT
Source organism: Sinohyriopsis cumingii (assembly GCA_028554795.2). NCBI lineage: Eukaryota > Metazoa > Mollusca > Bivalvia > Unionida > Unionidae > Sinohyriopsis > Sinohyriopsis cumingii. The sequence continues at coordinate 67,794,620 of CM068840.1, forward strand.
TCACACTTCCATAGCATTTAGAAACTATAATGATCAAGAAAATATTGCGTGACCTTGACTTTTAGTTACGTCTAAAAAAAGTCATTATTAGTCTACTCCGTTTATGCAGAATATCGTTACAGTACAGGAAGTATTCATCGTACACCCATAAATAAAGTTTTTCTGCCGAAATTAAAATTTCATAATTATTAATGATGTGGCGTGGAATGTAGTGGAATAGTTACCGTGTTACTACTCTCTCTCTCTCTCTCTCTCTCACCCCCCCCCCACAGAAACACATACTGACACACAAGAGACACACACATTATAAATAAATCAACACCCACCTACCCTCACACTCACCTTCAGGGTCAACATACCTTGGTTACTTTAGATACAGAAATAACTTAAACGTATGTTTCATGGATTTACAGAATAAAATATGTAGAACAGCCACGTAAATTATGATATAACAAATTATACGTCAATGGAGTATTAATGGAAGAACTTTGACTAGAAAATGCTCCTCACATCATTCTACCCATGTAAGCTACGAGTAATCGTATAGGTTTGTTTTGGTATAATCTCGACTTCTGTCGCAGACACATATGACTTTGTTATACTTTTAGGATGAGCAAATTATTACGACTTTGTTTTAGTAAATTATTAGGAATTTTTTTTCAAAACATTTCTCATCTAATATTAAGAGAGAAAATATTTGAAGATATTTATAATTTACAGTACAATCATCTTTCATAATTTAGTCAACTTTCGACTGTATTGTAAATCTGCAGATTTCTTGCAAAGCGACGTTAAATAAATGTGAACGACAACATAACTGTTTCAATAACGGAATTAATAATGTAGCAATAGATGAATAATACATTTATTCTACACCGCCTGCTTGTGATAAGTTGCAGCTAGAACGTAAATGCTATGGGAAGTGTGTAGATTATATAGAGCTTAAGAACTTTAATTTCACTTTTATTTTGCAGTCCCAGTATACCTAAGTTAACGAACTTAATATAATTGCTTCATGCAACCACATTCAATCTCCAAAACGAACGGCCAGATTCATCGTGTCAGATTAAGTTACTTTTTAAATAGACCTAAATGACAAAGACGTGAATAGTACTACAATCATTGCAAAATATAGTATAAAGCGTGCGTAAAAATGCCCGTGTGACAGCACACGCAATTGCATACGTTAATGAATGAACCAACAAACAAAACAATGATAGATGAGTGTGGACGAATGAAAAAAAAGCACAAAGGCGATTCACTTGCCACCTGGGTAATACTTAGAGATTCAAAACAGCACGATTCGTAGAACAACATTAGCAAGTCACGAAGGACATCACCATCAACAAAAATTAATAAATTCTACTCATAGTTCCCACAGTTGTACGAAACATTTCAGTTCGCAGTTGTTGAGCTCAGATGTTTGTCAAACTACTTTAGCTTATAAAGGCAACTCCGTCAAACTACCGCTTTTCACCTTATAATATAGGCATTACTTTTTTATTTCCATCATCAATGTGGATACTGTTCATAATATTTAGTTAAATCTTGCGATATGCCTTTTGCTAAGTGCTGAAGGAATTTGTCTAAAGATTATAAATGCAATACTATATTGTACTTTCATTATCTTTATGACAGTGTAAATAACTTCATGATAGCTTTACTCTACAGAAACAATGTATTAATTTACGCGAGTTATAATGCCTCACTTCATGTCCAACAACACCTGTGTAAATAGCATTTCCACGTTTTGTTAAAGTGTAATAACAACGAGGCATTCATAATATATGTAATATGAAGCTAAGGCAATATTTTCCTTATGTGTACCAAGTGTTTACTGACATAGACTCAAAGAAAGGTTTGTATAATCAAACGTGGTTGTTCCAGTCAAAACGTGTAGGTTGTCACGATTTTGAAATGTACTATTTCAAATATATTTGGATAAACTGCTATTAGTGCTGAGAAATACTTGTATTTGAATTACACCAAAATTGCAGGATAGCACTTCATATAGATCTAATCCCTGTCGCGAAAGCTTATTGATATGTTGCATGAAATACTGAATTCATAGCGGAGTGTAACAGATGAGCCAGTAAATGCACTTTGCTCTAGGTACTCAGTCGTTTCTAGTAGGTGTACTACATTAATGAAATATTGTTATATAATGTCGAGTAACCTCTGCACTCCAGCAATGGAAACTGAGAGTGCTTAACTATGTATTCAAACTGCAGCATGCAATAAATTCAAAGGAAATTTATATAATGTTAACGCCGAATTCGTTTACTACCAAGAATATTACATTGGATTGATTTCATTGATTCAATATAAAATAAAGTTATAACATTTTAAACGTTAATTTGTAATGTATTGTAGTCAATATATATATATATATATATATATATATATATATATATATATATATATATATATATATATATATATATATATTAGTAACATTTTGACTGATTCGCGAACGATTATTTTAAAAATCATGTAATCCATGTTGTACAAGCTGTTAGAAAATAAATTTAAATTTAATAGTTACGCTGTGTTAAATGTAAAACAAAACCCTAGGGTTGCTATGCAAACTTGCCTTATACTTACTCGTTTTCTATTATTGTAAGTAAAATTGATAGGTGTATTGTTTTCATATTCGGATTTGTTTGTTTTGTCTTAAAATGTTAGATAATCACACCGAATAGTAATTGTGAAAGTTTGGAGTGATGCATTTGTGAACAAAAAGGTTTAAGACTAAACTTATTTTGCCTCATAATTAGTTAGTGTACAGTGAAGTAGAGACAAAGATGTGCACCACATTGCTGATTGCAATTTCATCATACATCCTAATATGAAATCATCTATTCGATGCAGTGCTAACAGCCTAGAGTATAAAAGCGATCTTTTCTAAGTAGTCAGTTGTTGAAGCTATAAGCAGTAAGCTCAATGGAAATATGAACTCATAATCCTTAATTATTAATAAGCGCTGAAAAATGACATTGTAAATTAAGTTGAATGAAATTAATTTGGTACTGACAGTTTTCAAACATTTCTTCAACATTATATCAACAATCTTTAATATATATATATATATATATATATATATATATATATATATATATATATATATATATATATAGTGATTTTTTGACTTTCCGGTTTATTGATATTGTAATCCATGATCTTTGTCTTTACTGAAATGGTTGGCACTCAACATTGTCAAATCGTATGTAGACAAGCAAGACGACAGTTATTAGAGGTCAATCAGAAACGTTCAAGGAGGAACTTGATGTAATTTAATAATCATTAAAAAGTACAAATCCGCTTTTAAGTTTTGGGTCGCAAGTTAAAATGAATATGTTTTAAGTATTATGGAACCATATATAACACGATCGTAAATAAAAGCATAAATAAATTGCTAAATAAATAAATAATCACCGGCTATTTATAAAGTACCAAATCACATTTTTTAAATTTTCATAAATCTTCAGTTTTAAAGTCCAGTTAGACTCATTAATCTTTGACTCATTTCTAGATTAGCACTTCACCTGGTCACACCACATACTGATGAAAGACGAAGTTCTTATTTCAATGAAATCAATATTTTCGTATTAAATATGCACCAGTGAGCAAAATAGTGAAACTTTGTTTTCGATTCACATACACGTAGTATACTTGTAACTTCTGTATTACTTTTGCTTATACTACAAAGAAATACACTCCACAGCTGTAGCTGGTTCTACGTGACACTGATGTGAAAGCCAACTGATTTAAATTGTCATTTTGATATGAATGAATGTGTGCAGATAACTTCTTTTCATCTTATGTCAATGTTATTATGCTGCCATGGACATAATTTCACAATATTAATATTAAATTCTGTTTTATTCTATGTTTGAACACGGTGAAAGCGTTGGTCTATATAAATTGTCTACACAGGTCCACATTATACAAGGCAGATAAAGAGCAAAAATTGAAATAAATACATCCTCCGCAAATCAAATAGAGTTTGAAACGAGTCCTATCAAAAACAGTTGTGACAAATTTGTATTATATGGCTGACACCTGTTCCTAATATCCCCACTAAGACGTTACATGCCAAAACAGATATATAAAAAAGTGCGACTTACACCTAAAAGTTGTTTCAGGAAAACAATTCGTGTACACTATTTCGTGGAGCACAAAGTACAATCGAGAAACATATTCACCATTTTCTTTGAATTTAAAAACAGTGAGTAGGTTTTTTTAATATCATTTACGAGAATGATCAAACGTTAAATGAACATAACATTTAGTTAAAAATACACGTCTATTATTGTGTTCTTGAAAACGTTAATCTAGCCAATTAACCCTTCATTTGATCATCTAACTATTCTTTCATAATATCTCATTGCACATGGGTGAGTATAGGCACGTGACTTACATTTTCAAGTGGCTAGTAATTGTTATGTCACCGAATAACTAGTCATGGTCGCATTCTGCTGGAAAGCGAAACTCATCTAAGCGCGATCAGTCTTTATGAGCTCAATGGTTATTTTTATCAAGATTTTCATTCCAGCTTGTAATTTTTCCACATCTCTGTAATAAGTTTCAGATGGTTGTCAAAATAAATACATTTACTCTGATAACGTCAAGGGTGTAGAATATACAAATGTAAGTTACGATCGGTTTTTCTGTAATGGTCTGAATATTAGCGTTGTTTTTATTATTGAACAAGGCTCAGTGCCTCATACACCTTTACACACTTTCCAACCCACATTTTTTATTTCCTCTTGAGTCTGGTTTAAAAAAGTAAATTCATGTTGTATTTCCTGTGACAATCTAAATTACATGTTTCTTGTCAATCTTGTACGTTTCAAACTGGATCCGTTTAAAATGATTCTTCGGTATATTGAATCACTACCGTGCTGATAAACATATCTTCATGTGTGCGTCTATAACTTTTGATCGAAATGCTCCTTCACAACATGTATCACCTTCTCACCAATCGCAAGAATGGATTTCAAGAACGTGGTTGGGCTTCTGTGAATTCGCAGCAAACTTTAAAACGACTAAAGCTCGTCAACTGTGTAGGATATGATAGATATGCAATCCCATAACCTTTATCCTAGTAGACCTTGCTAGAAATGAGAAACGTCTTGATGACATTTTTGACGTCCATTTTGACATTTTTGGTCATTGTTATCTCGCTACCTTCAATCAAGAAGACTACATGAACGACTCCTCTCCTTAGATTAATTCATCACGATTGTGTGCTAATACAATGGACGATATATGACGGGTATCTTGACAGTAAGAAGTCCAAAGAAAATAAATAAAATTTCGCAAAAATGGAACAGATTAAATAAATAGTTAACTATGAAACGCAAGCAGCCATCCTATAATGATATAAAACCACCTATATTGAAGCATATATATCTGACACCGTCTGTGATAAATCGTTCCGTCTAAGTAATCTTATAATTGAAATAGCATTTTGGATGGCTGTACATTTCATAATTATCAATAGGATTGATATTTCTACCAAGCGATTTGCAAGTAGGTAATTACAAGTATGGCATGGAACGTTATACAATAGACGAAAAGAACACAAATGCAGCACGAGTTTATTATTTGAGGAGTCTGAACCGATGAAAATGGATATAATAACTGACGATTTACAACGTTAAACAGTTTTGATGTAATACAGTGTCGATCGATAATGTATTTTAGTGTGCAATAACTGCGTCCGATTCATATCTAAAAATAGTTAAATAAATAAATAATTGTATACCCTTATCTGTATCTTATTCAAGGAGGAAACCTTAGCATATTCAAACATACAATGCGAAAAGCGCAAGCAGTGCGTTCATTTGACGAATTCAATCTAGGACGGTGTTGATTTCAAAAAGAGATGTGCGGTAGTGTGGGGGCTATTGCTAACAATAGGATTGATGTATAATCACAAGAAAGAAATTAGCAATCATATTTACAAGAATACGTCACATATAGTTAAAACAATATTTAAGAAGTTCAAATTAGATGGCAAAACAATTTGTCATAACAGGTATTTGGAATTCCTGACTTGTGCTCCATGATAAAGAAGTTTATATTTTCAAGATAAAGTTGGTGAATAACATATTATTTGTTTCTACAGCAGACATGTTAGGTTCATTAGACTCTCATTGAAACTATACATGTCAAAACTTTTAAAAGTTAGCAAATTTAATTTTCAGCCGTGGAGAACATGTGTTTGGCATATTTCCCCGTGCCTTGTACTTCTAAACTAGGGATTTCCTAGACTGTACGTAATAGCAGCCATGTACCGAGGGCCCATTTGTTATTTTGCCAGTAGAATATTCAATACGGACATGAAAAAAGTATACATTTTATTGGCGACTATATCATAGAGATTAATGTTTATGGAATGTATATTTGAAAAAAATGAATCTATTGACAAGCCTGTGATTTCTTATCAAGATCTTTGGTATTGTACTGTTCATTCCCCCACCAGTGAATCGATACTTTGAATGAAGAACACCTATATGGTGGTTATTTCATACCGGAATCGACCAGCACAGCAATTATACAAAAGAGCTGGAATATTAGTTTCAAATGGAGAAACAAAACTAGTTTTGGACATTTTCAAGAGTGAGTGAACACTAACTGCGAGATGTAAGTATATTCATAGTAACTGTAATTTTTAGTCAGTTAGCCAAATTTTAAGGCCGTGAATAAAACTTACACTTTAGCTCTTCATCTAATTCAAATACGCCTGTGATATATAATGCATCCCTCAGCTCAAAATTAAATTGTCTAAAATTCTTAATTTTAAATTTATTCCATAATATATTTCGTAAACTTCGATCGACATATTATAGTCAACAGCAAGCTATTTACTTTTGTCTTGTTATCATGTATTTAATTTCCTCTCGCAACTGCATAAAGACTTTTGATGCGAATCAATGTTATCAGGTGCAGATCAGAAAATCCTTGTTTGGCATCACGAAGCTTAAATATTTATTTGAAACACATTATGTCATGCTGACAAATTCACTACTTCGTGTTGTTTTGTATGGAAATCTAATTTAAAATCGTTTCTTTATTTGATAATCAAATATTAAGATATATGTACAAAACAGTTTAGTGGTCTGATCACGATAGTTGTAGGATGATTGTGTAGGCCAAATACAATGTTTTACATCGTTTAATTCTTTTCAGTGCTATTAGTTTATTTATCATTTGATCCTTTCCACAGCAATGTAGAGAAGGCAAAAGTATAAATGCAAACAATAATGTAAAATAATCCTCATGTTGTTTTACAGCTGCGAATTAGTAGATACTAATTAGATCAATTGTCCTGAATTGTACATCCATGTCAGATTAAAGTACAAGACTGAGAACATGACTACCGTGCGAATGTATTTTTTCCCAATTTGTTGAACTTTAAAGACAAAGTTCCTTTTATTAAATCTGTCATAAGGAACTGGATAAGATTTATCTTATTTGTGTACAACGTTTACGTGTTCCACTTTGTACAGAAATTACAACACATTGGGTCATTTCTAGAGACAATTAAGGGCAGACAAAAGTAACAATGCAAGCACTTATTAAAATAAGCCTCGTGTATTGTTGCAGGTGCACATTAGCTAAAACTATTTCGATCAATTGCCTTGTTTTGTAGACCCATGTCAAGCGAAACGACACATGTGTAAATAATTTTTCTAACCATTTGCTGAAGGGTAATGATGAAGTAGTTTTAGTTACATCTGTCGGAAAAACTTAATATAGCATGTTTCTTCCTCGTACCAAAAGTTGATATGTACTACTATATAAACAAGGTAAATCAAATCATGTGACTTTTCCACTAAAATTAAACATCATCATCGTGATCTGAAATAAACTGTCTCATTAGAAATTCAAAAATATGAATTATGCAACATGTACCGTGAAATACTTTCATTTGTTTTGCGCCACGTATCAGGATAGCAACCTAGCCTGCTCATATCACTGTCTCTCAAAATGCACAGTTGTATGTAGCATGAAATTATAATTTCACTGCCGTGTGAAATGACTGAATACATGTGGTATTTTTAAGGGGTCAATTGATGAAATCAGGTGTATAATCGTAGCGATACATTCATTAATAGCATCATTATCCACCGTCGTTATATTAATTCAGACCCGTGCGATAAGTTAAATTTTAAATTCTTGTAGAAAGCCTGCATAGATAAATGGATTAGGGACATTCTAAGCTGGAACATGAAAGACGGACCAACTGCGTTTCTGGGATCATATGAATATCAATATCGTGTAGAATACTTTTGAATAAGTCAAATGATAAAAAGCATTATTTAGAAAACTTAAGCTTGACTCAATAAAAGTACATTTTAAAGTCCGAATTTTTAATGAAATTGTTTAAATACTATCAACACTTCAGAGGTTAAGTTGTCAATAGAGGTCGTGTCGATAGTGGATGTGTCGATAGAGGATGTGTCGATAGAGAATGTGTCGATAGAGGTTGTGTCGGTCGCGTGGATGTTATTGCTGTTGCTGCTTTTGAGATCTCACTGTTGTCATTATCGTTGCTGTTTTTTGTCTTTTTCAGTCATTACCATAGATGTACCAAGTCGATTTAGGCGCTCTAATATGATTCGACTTAAGTCAGTTCTGACTGTAGCACGTAACTAGATAAATCTGCATAACAAAATTGGTTGCAAATTCAAAGTGTCATTATCATTGCAACGAAATGCCATCTTCTTCTTATTTCTTTTACATAAGACATACTCATAATGTAAACATATCTAACTAATGTTGGCATATTCATTTGTTGCAACCATTAAGTATTTATTTTCCCTTATATATAGCGCACTATGATCTTATGCACAGTATTTCTCGTACCTACATTATGTGCAATATCTTAGTATTGTTCTTTTTTTTTGGGGGGGGGGGATATATGGAAATGTATTTCTACATACATACATATCTCCATACATGCATGGATTAACTTCCGATGTTATCTTTGGTTTCTCTTATGTCTACATTTCCTATATCTCGCGCACGAGATACAAGTCAATCGCTTTTGTGCTGAAATTTATTTGAAACCAAATGATCGACATGCTACGCATACTGCTTTATGATGTCGTTAATAACAAAACTAAAAGTATTTTCTATCTTATATGCATAGGGAAGATATTACAAATATTTGACGAATATCATGACTATTGCAGAGACCGAAGTGGAATATTGTGGACATTACGGTTAAATATCATGGTTTTGGTAACAGGTTATGAGAGTATGAAATTAATAGCAGATTAAAAGCCATAACTCAGCGGAAGTTAGAACCGGTGTTTCACCGGATATTACACTGGGTCCAAGTTATATCCTCATCATTTGTGCAAACGATGAACCAGAGACAGTTAAAGGAGTTACTAATCCCTGTGCGGACGATGCTATTGTATAGATTGAATTATCGAAATAGAATCCACATGCAGAGGAACTTTGATTCTTTTTTGCTTGTGCTTTTTGTCATAAAATTGGCAACTAAAACGAATGCACATGGGATATGTGAATCATTCTTTTAAGGGAACTGCTTAGCATAAACGATATGCGTGTATTGGTTGAAAAGACGTTATGTTTATGGGGAAATTTCAGCACATATTATTAAGAGAATAATATCCTTGGTGTCATTAAAGATGTATTCTGCTAAATCTATAATCTGAATACCCTGTATATTTCTGGCCAAGAATGAAACAATTAACCCAAGAACTGATGTTCTAAGCGGCGCTATGTCAAACACGACAATTAGAGCATACAGCACTTCAAGATCTATCAATACAGCATACCTATTTTCAGCATAATGGTGTTTGTTTTAAATAGCAAAATAACAGTTGCAGTTTTACCATAAACTGTATTAGCAAAGAGGAAATAAATACTTTTAACTAAAACTAAAAACTGTAGACTAATGAGAACGCGACTGCTTTGTGAATATATATATATATATATATATATATATATATATATATATATATATATATATATATATATATATAAGTGTATGAGAAATGAATATTTGCATGCGTTTGATTTCTTTTCTTATGACAAAATGGTGATCTAATGAAACTAACATGATGAATTGATAAGCAAATTTACAAGGAAAGAACACATTTGTCATATGAAGGCAGAAACGAAACACAAAATAAAAGACGACGAGAAGAAGAAAATGCACAAATTTGTAATGATTTAAGTAAGAAGAACGACATATATTGATAACTAACAATAACGGAATATGGAAGAAAGAAAAACAATACGAAGGAATGTTAAAGGAGTAGTATATTTAAAATCGTAAGAACGTAAATACAGATAAATAGGGTATTTCTCTTTTATTTTATAAGGATTGATTGCAAACTTGTCCTAATGAAACATTTCTCAAGTACTGAGATTTTGTTTTGTGAAACGTTCAGGTGAATGTTTGGTAAAAATAAACAAACTATTATGTTAACTTATATCCACAAAAATAGAATACAGACCATTTCACCATTGCACTTCATGAAATCGTGAGAAGAATATTTATCCAATTGTTGTACGTCATAACCTGAAAATGCTTGGAACTCTTTCTCAAAACGGAAATTTCGGATATTAAAACAAATTCATATTGCACATATAACATGCCTTAAAGTGTGCTTAATGGGCTGAAAACTGAACAAGATGTGTGATATTGAGGACAATTAAAACAATGTTCTATGCTGTGGTAATTTGGATGAGATATTGTACGCACCGCTGTAAAAGAAAGAGAATGTCTAGGTCATTTTTCCAATCCGTTTTTAACCCATCAGCTGTTGTCTCGACTTTCTTGGCGCTATCGATACCTTGCATCATCATGCATTCTATGAGAGTTGTAGGAAATTTGATACCTTTAACACTCATTTCGAATATCAGTTTTCAAAATATCTGCTTACATCTTCCCAGACGTCATGGAAATGTATCAATATAGCTTCAGACCTGCGGCAACTGTATAATCACCTGACCATATGAAAACATTTTGACATTCTCTGTCTCTTCGTAGCGTTGTTTGATAGCTCTTTGAATTGGAAACTTGCCCCAAATTAACATTACACCTAAACATTAGTATATCATTAGTATATATATATATATATATATATATATATATATATATATATATATATATATATATATATATATATATATATATATATATATATATATTACAAATGTGACATTAGAATCTAATTCAGGAAGAAAGGGCTCGCATTACAGAGTTATGAAAATAGTCTCCCAAGAATCAATCAAAATGCTGAAAATTACAACATTTGATGACGTAAACTATCGTTGGGTATTGATACTTTATTTATAAAGTTATTCCGATCAACGTTTGGTACACGTAATGAAAATGCTAGTTTAGCTTCTAAAGACAGATATAGAAAAACAACTGTTCGTCATTACACTTAAAAAAATGGGAATCGTAGTTTTCTATGTTAGTCTCCAATCTGACATGGATGTGCAAAACATGACAATTGATCCAAGTAGTATTTACTAATTGGCAATTGTAAAATTACATGAGGCTTATTTTCCATTAGAACTTGCACGTTTATTCTTCTCTGCTCTAAAGTGTCTCTAGAAATGATGCAATGATGTAATGTGTTGTAATTTCTTTATAAATTGGGTTAGGTAAACGTGTTATACCAAATAAAGTAAATAGTATCAAGCTGTTTACAATATATATATATAATAAATCCCATTTCGTAATTACACTTGAACAAATGCTTAGAAAGATATTGACACAAGTGCGACTGTTCTTGATCATATGCCTTATTTTAACATTTTAACATGAATGTACAAAAAATAACAATTGATCCAATTGGTATTAATAGCCAGCTGTACAACTACATTAAGCTTATTTTCCATCAGGATTTACTTTTGCCTTTTGTCTGCTAAAAACTGACTCTAGAAATGACCCACTGTGGTGTAATGTCTAGTAAATAAACTAATTTACTATGCAAATAATTGTCATGAAAACACACACACACTATTCCCACAGTTATGATGAAATACTAAATCTTTTTTGAAAACATCTTAATGCTTGATTAACAAATAAAGGAACGATTACAAATTAGATTTGCATGCAACGCATAAGAAACAGAGTCAGCATTAAAAACAGGTGTTTTGGAGAAAGTTTAAGGATTGTAATGGAAAATAGGGAATATGGTTTTAATATTGGAATGTTAACAAAGTGTTCCTTTTTTCGCATAAGTGTCGTTGATGAGAGAATTTATATTGTTATAATTTGTAATAGGCCCACAAAATGTCCACGTGTTCCTGGTCATAGTTATGTGAAGATTTCATTTATTCATTCATATCTGAGCGGTATATTTTTATCCAAATGGTGAAAAGAAGATGTTTGATATATGCAGCAGAACATAAGATACTATTACATGTATCGGACATTATGGGGATATAGACAGTTAATAATATTGGCTCACTATGTCCAAAACAAATTCAACATGGAAAACTTACCATCAGTCTATCAGAATATAAGATTGGTGGGTCTGAACGGGGTTTGTGACAGTTGCAAATGGAATAAACCTTACGACGTATGGGCTCCGAAGAGAATATATATATATATATATATATATATATATATATATATATATATATATATATATATATATATATATATATATATAGTGATAGATAGATAGACGGATAGATAGATAGATAGAATAGGTATTCTCTTACAGTCTCTAGGGTTCCAAGGGTTGTCATCGCTAGGCGCGATTGTGGGAGATAAGTAATCACTTCCCTTAGAAATCTCCCAATGGTTTGCGTCTGATAGAGTCTCTGACAACCAAATCCAGCTCCAGGCCTTCACAAGTAGCGTAACTTGTTTAAACTGACTGGAGAAGGAATGACAGGCGTGTTTCTGACGCCTCAAAGCCAGATGATTCTGGTAGATGGGGCTCGTCAACCTTGGGTGGTCGCCCATCTAGGAGAAGGCAACTCCTATTTCAAACCTTCGCTGCCTTGCGACCATACCCTCTCCTGGGAAGGCTAAGGGAGTAAACCCCAACATAAAATCCGAAGACGGAGTCCCTAAGGCGACCTGGCGTTGTTTTCAGTGTCATCTAGGCAACTCCTGCGACGCAACTGTTGTCATGAAGTATCGGCTTGTCCTTTCCCTTGGATCCATCAGCTGTGTGGAGAGGGGGGATCAGCTGCATGGTCAACAGTTGGTTATCCATATCACTCTGCCGAGGCTTGCGCCCTGAAGAGGACACTCCAGCTTCGCTCCACAGCGTCGACAGAACACGGGAAGCCGCAGTTTACCGGATATAAGTCACTGGTCGATTGGCATAGAGCCAGACACCAGGGGTTGCTTCTGACAGTGGGAGAGACCAACAGGTTTCACTGGACAATAAGTTCGCCTGCCTTGCTGGGTGCGTAAGGCTTAAGGTACGCGAGTACCTGACAAGCGGACTGCAACTACTGCACCAAGAAATAACAAAAGAAAACAAAGAAGGAAACCTTCAATCCACAGGCGAGGTACCTGGAATGTCCGGTCCATGCTGACTGGGCTTACAGACGATCTCCAGACAATCGTTGATGTTTGAAAGACTTCATTCATCAACGAGGAACTTGCAAGAATCCAGGTCGACATCGCATCACTACAGGAGACACGATTACCAGATTCTGTGTCCCTCAGAGAAAAGAATTACATATTCTTCTGGCAAGGAAAGAGCGCCAACGTAGCCAGAGAGTGTAGTGGTGGATTCGCTGTCAGGAAAACTCTGCTGGGGATGATATAACCCTGCCAACAAGGAAATGGAAGACTGCTATCCCTCAGCCTCCACATCACAAACGGGCCTGTCAATTTGATCAGCGTTTACGCTCACATACTAAGATCCTCCACAGATACCAAGGATGAGTTTAGCGATGAGGTAAACTAGCTGATCGAAAACATTCCCGAGAAAGAGAACTTCATTTTGCCCGGTGACGTCAATGCTAGGGTGCGTGTCGACCATGAATCTTGACCCTCCTGTCTTGGCAGGTTTTTCGTTGGGAAGACGAATGAGAATGGGCTGCGCCTTTTAGAGATGTGCTCGTACCACGACCTCGGCACCACCAATTCATTCTTTCAGACAAAGCCACGGCACAAAGTGTCTTGGAGGCATCCCCGGTCTAAACACCTTCACCAGCTGGACTTGATCACTCCAAGACGGTCAGCAATGAATGGTGTGCTTCTTGCCCGAACCTTCCACAGTGCTGACTGAGACACCTATCACTCGCTGGTGTGCTGCAAAATGAAGCTTCCACCGCTCGAGGCAAGAGGGTAAACCACGCATTGATGTGAGCAAAACATCATATCCAGACAAGGCTGAGGAATTCACCTATGCTCTTTACAAGACGTTCGATTAAAAAAAGTCAACAGCAGTGCCAAAGAAAGATGGTATCACATCAGAGAGACTGTGTACAGCACAGCCACATGGATCTTTGGTAAGAAGCAATCAAAGAACAATGACTGGTTTGAGGCTAACTCTGCCACACTCATACCAGCCATAGAAGAACGTCGCAGTGCTCACCTGCAATACAAGCGATGCCCCTGCCAGAAGACACTACAGGCATACAGGTCTACCAGAAGCAAAGTGCAGAGATTAGCACGGCAGTGTGCCAATGAATACTGGCTTCAGCTTTGTCAGAGCATCCAGTCAGCAGCAGATATCGGAAACATCAGAGGCATGTCCGAGGGCATAAAGAAAGCAATTGGTCCCACGAGGAAAGTGACAACACCACTAAAGTCTGCCACAGGCGATACCATCCACAACAAGGTCAAGCAGATGGAGCGTTGGGTGGAATACTACTCTGAACTGTACTCCAAAGATAACCACTTGACCAATGATGCCCTCAACACCATTGAAAACATCCCTCTCATGGCCGAACTGAACGAGAAACCTACTGTAGACGAACTAAATAAGGCCTTAGAGAAACTGTCCTTAGGTAAAACCACAGGGAAGGATGGCATCACAGCAGAACTCATCAAGTGAGGATGTAGCGTGCTGCTCACACACCTGAACGACATCCTCTGGCAGTGCTGGGACGAGGGTGCAGTGCCTCAGGAGAGAACAAGGGCGACAGAAGCGACTGCAACAACTACAGGGGCATATCACTTCTCAGCATCGTGGGTAAAGTTTTCACACGCGTGATCTTAAACAGACTGCAGACGCTTGCTGACAGAGTGTACCCAGAGTCGAAGTGCGGGTTCCGCGCAGAGAGGTCCAAAATTGACATGATCTTCTCTGTCAGGCAACTGCAGGAGAAATGCAGAGAACAACACAGACCCCTCTTCCTCGCCTATATAGACCTCACCAAGGCATTAGATCTGGTCAGCAGAAACGGACTCTTCACAATCCTGGCAAAACGTGGTTGCCCTCCAAAGCTGCTAAGTATGATCCAGTCCTTCCACGATGACATGAAAGGCACAGTGCAGTACAATGGCTCAACATCCGACCCCTTTGACATCCGCAGTGGAGTCAAACAGGTCTGCGTCCTTTTCTCCACGCTCTTTGGCATCTTTTTCGCAGTCCTGCTCAAGTACGCCTTTGGGTCGTCCACATAAGGGATTTACCTGCACACGCGATCAGACGGCAGACTGCTTAACCTGACACGACTGAAGGCAAAGAGCAAAGTGCGTGAAGTCACCATCAGGGACAAGATCTTCGCAGACGAAGCTGCTCTAGCCACTACACAGTGGCTGAGCTTCAGCGCCTGATAGGCCGCTTTGCTAAAACATGCGATGAGTTTGGGTTAACCATTAGCCTAGAGAAAATAAATGTGATGGTTCAGGACACGGACTCCCAAGCATCATCATCAACAACTATGAATTTGAGGTGGTCTGTCAGTTGATGTACCTCGGCTCTACCATCACCAACAACCTCTCGCTCGATGCTGAGCTCAACAAGCGGATCGGAAAGGCATCAACAACTTTCTCCAGGTTGTCTCAGAGAGTGTGGAACACCAGCATGCAGACCCTGAACACTAAGATCACCGTGTACCGTGCCTGTGTTCTAAGCACTCTCATGTACGCCAGTGAAACCTGGACTCACAACAGAAAAGTCTGAGCACCTTTCACATGCGATGCCTATGACGCATACTTGGGATTATCTGGAGCGATCGAGTAACAAACAACGAGGTACTCGAGCGTGCCATGATTCCCAGCATGGTCACATTCCTCCGCCAACGTCGCATCAGATGGCTGGGCCATGCACGTCGGATGGATGACGGACGGATCCCCAAAGACATTCTTTATTCGGAACTCTCCTCTGGCAAAAGGTCGATCGGACGTCCACATCTCCTCTTCAAGGATGTCTGCAAGCACGGCATGAAAGCCCTTGATATCGATGTCAACACCTAGCTGATGTAAGACGATCGCAGAGGAAGAAGAAGCAGCTCCAACCAACACCAGACTCAACCTTAAATTTCACCAAGTGCAGCAAGGACTGCCACTCCCGCATTGGACTAAATAGCCACAGCAGACGCTGAACAACCACCAACCGGGACACCTCTCATGGGTGCAGTTCCATCGTCTCTCAAGACTAACGGATGCCAACAAGTACAATCTCTAGCGATTATGACTCTACTACTACAAGGGATATCTTTTTTATGGAAATCGAATGGATAAGATAAGAACACCTATAAAAAGACAAACACACTACAAGTGGCAAACAAATATCATATCTTTACAAACACACACCCATTGTCGCAAACCTAATCTCACTTATAAATGTTTGTTATGGTACCAACGTCTAATGTGTATAGAATGTGGTATTATACTAAACCTTATACTCCCCATCTAATACTCGTCCTTGCAAATAAAATACACTCATACTTATAAAATACTGTCCAGTTGGTATGATATGGCATTGTATAATGACAAATACTCAGTTATACATACAATTCAGTACCCATTGTTACTAAGCAATATCTAGATGAAAATAGTGTTTATTAAATTGCATTGAATGAAACCTAGTTTATCATCATTATCGTGTGCAGTGCGTGCTCAACCATTTATCAGTGTCATCATCAGCAAGGTTCAGAGCCTGCAATTTACCGGGCAACATTTTCAGCGGACAATTGTTCACAATGTGTGACATTATCTGAAGAGCTCCACAGTAACAGGAAGAGCTTACAGCCTGTCCCCATCGGACAAGGTTAACTGCACAACCACCCTGTCCTGTCCGAACTCGGTTCCGCATGGTCCATATATGACGTGAGAGGTTAAAACAAGGAGGGCAGAGAGATGGCTCAGCAACGAGGGAGTAGTTTATAACATCTGTTGAAGACCATTCGACACTTCATGCCAAAATAGCTGTCATATCCTCTGGTAACGAACCTAGCCAGATTGGGCGTCTCGAAGTCAAGCAGAATGCTGGATCTGAGGTGATGTCCATATACAATGGAAGTTTATCACTGGCATGGACCTTAGCCAACACTTTTGTGGCTGCTTCCTGACGACTCAGATGTGGAGAAGGAATGTAACTGAGTATCGGCAGCCAAGGTAGAGCTGGACACCAATTAGCTTAGTATGGGATGTTCGAGCCCAGCCTCGAGTCCAGTACTCGACTGTCGAATAACAGAGAGCCAGCGCTGATGTCTTGAGTGTCTGAACACTCGTTCCCCAGGTTGAATCAGTCAGTTTGCGGAGTAGGTTGCTTCGAGAGCTACGTTTTGATGGAGTTTTCCTCAGGTGGTTACCTACGGCTCTGGAAGATATGTGGATTCGATAAGATCACATTGTCAATCAAACATAATCCATTACTGATCCCACCAAATGGAACAGCTTTCTCTCTTTAATTAACTTCAACTTAATTTGATGCGTCTAGAAGAGTTGTCCAATATATTGGCAAGACACATTTGTCACTATGGCGATGCAAGCGCAGGACCTGCAAACACCTACGGGGAGCAGTACTGACCACTTTGAATAGCAGTCCCTCCTGTGATGAATGAGAGCTGCCATGATAGCGGCAAGGTCATAAATAGCTCTAGCCTACTGAGCTTACAAGCTCTTTATGTGTTTGGTTTTGCACACTACTGGCTGCATGATCGCTCAAATATTAATATCACAAAATGCCCAAGTGGTTTCATTTAGTATTCAATGAACTCTGGTGCAGTATTCAAAACACAAAATAATGGTGTAGCACCATCGTTGGTTTTCCAACTGTCTCATCCAAATGATGAGATAATGTAAGACACAGTAAATGCATAAAACATTGGCAACACACTGATTACTATCCAGTGTTAGGGCCATTGAGTGCGATGCTAAGAATCTAGCGTTTTTCAAAGTGACTAAAGACCAACACATTTCAGGGATGATGAGGTGCTTGGGTAATGTAACTTCCATAATGAACACAGTTTCAAAAAACCTTGCTTTACGTACAGGAGGATTCGTGTATCTTCATGAATGCATGCAGAGAAATCTGAACCATATCTTGGATGTGTAAGCATCATAGCATAACCATATTTGCTCATGAGTTGTTTTTTGTACATCGCCAACAAAACGGTTCAGTCTCGTTGTCAAAATTTCAAAGAAATGCATGGCATTTTGAAGACGGATATGATCAACACGTCCCTTATCTCCCTTTCCATTCTGGCTTTGTGCACCTTCATTTAATCTGTACGGGAGCTATTCATCGCAAACAGCATAGGTGCTGCTCGCTAACTGCAGTGGGGAAATCACGTGTAGTAGGATGATTTATACTGCATACTCTGAATGTTATTTCAGGGCGAGGTACTAGCATTGGGACAAGAGAATCACCCATTGAGGATAATGAGTTCAGCTGTTGGATTGGAATCCCTGTGCTTTGCAGTTACTGGGTTGCCAAGGAAACCTACCAGATGCTATTGTTTTACAATTCTCATTGTGCCCCTTTTGTGATTACGCCTGTGGAATATCTAGTTTTATTTACGAAGTGCTTGTCGAGGTTTCCGTCTAATATGTGCGACACAACATTCAATCTGGATAATTTGGAACAATCCTTCTTCTGGGATGATACCAGAAGCTGAAACTTGCAGTTTGTGTTCTTCGTGCTAATATACCATACACAAGACATACTAGACAATGAAAATGTGCGTATTGAATTTTATGAAAGATTGAGTGTATGCTAGTCATCATAACGTACAATAACCCTATACCCTCTAAATAGTGGTTTGTAGTAATAGAACGCTTGTTTGAAAAAAAGATTGTATCGTAGTCATCATTTAAAACATTAACAATTCCATTTCAAATTAACTTGTACACATTTGTGTGTGTATGTGTGTGTTTATTTGCACAGTGTCATACGTGAGTCATTGAAAATTGAGAGTATTTGCGTTCACTAGATTATATAATACCTACATCAAGTCCCAAGCCTTGAAACAGTAGCTATGCAAAATATGAGCAATGCAATGCTTTCTTTATATGGGATCCTTACAGCACAATCATTAGATGATAAACCTAATAATCTATCGACATTTCTTTGATTATCTGAGTTCGCAAGTTTATGTCATAAGCTAAATTCAACTTCAAATGTAACATGTTTTACAGCAATACTTCGAAACTTCTAAAACTGTTAGGCGCAAGACAAAGGGCAGCAACTTTAGCACAATTCGTGGAAGTAAAGTGATTTACCGACATACGAAAGCTCATTTTATGACAATGATATCTTAAACCTTTCAGGGCGCACTGTTCAAAAATGAAAAACCCATTGTTTCTCAATTGAAGATTATATTAAGACTGTATAAGAGCATGTTCAACATTTGCTTTTATGACATTTGATTTAAAAATTTCTAGGTAATGGTAATGTCCCAGAGTACACTGCAACTGCATTTAATATCCTTTACATAAATCGTATCATCACGAATCATGTTCTCATTTGATGAAATTAACAAATTAAAGTTGAGTCGTATAGATCACGTCTCTATGGGATTATTGGAAAGTCTAGACGTGGCGTAAGATAGATGTAACTGCAACGTATATACGCAGCTAGATCAAACAAGGGTACTACGTTTTATACGTACGACCTATTATCTAATTAATCAGCCTAAAAGTTATCTTCTTCAGCTTCTTATATTTCTATAGTTCATGAAGTTATTAACTTCAACGTGAATATTAAAACAACTACTTAATAAAGTAAGCAACTAATCATTTGATGATGAAAGATTGAATGAGTTGAAAATGACTGAAAAATGAATATAAAAAGGCTGCACTCAGACTTTATTAATAATTCCGAGAAGCGATACAAGTGGAGTGTAGATCCATCCTGCATTCATTCATTTAAACGCGCATTTTTTCAATGGGCACGTCTGCTTCATCCATGGGTATACTCTCCTCTCCGTCTCCTTCTTTCACGATCTTGAAGTCACATCCATACTGAATCACCTTGAATCCGCTTGGAACGCTAATCACACCAGCTTTGATTCCAAACCTGTAAATACATAACATGAAAAGCTTTCATCATCAGATATACGCCTAATCTGATATAATTAAGCATAAAATAAGTATCTAAAAGAAAACCATGAGCGCAATTAATTTTAACGGGAAAACTTATTCATTTATGTATTTCATTATGTGATTATTTCTTTATTTTCAATTGCTAACGGTCAGGTGATAAATTCTACGTTTAATTTCTATATGCAAAGTTCGCAAAAATGCACTAATATATTTTCGTTCTGAAGCACTTAGTAGCTTCTTATCAATAAAATTACTTTCATTTTAGCGATCAAGTTATCCGTTCGATCTGCTAAAATGATAACAAACTACAAGGATGTTTCTCGAGCTAAAATTACAAATGTTTATCTTTTTTCGATGACTGTTAACCCATATATTTAGAAATAAAATGTTCTGTCTGTAACTGACTCTTACGAAATAATCTTAAACCCATAAGACTTTCATGCTGGTATATTTTGCTCCTTACAGAACATCTATTTATTTTAGCTGACGTCATGACAGATGGAGCTACAGGAGAATAGAAGCTTTTATAAACCTTGAGGGACCCATTTGTTTCATAAACCAAAATACAAAATACGTTTCCCACAACATATATGCATCGTTGTCTAGATGAATTTAAGATAACTAAACGAGGGTTGCCTTCGCCTCTACGCAGATATTTGTATTTTCATCATACTCTTCAACAAAACCCTTGACCTCAGCAAAATTTACATTTCCTTACGACCATCTTTCCTCACTGACTTGCCCAACTCGCATGCCTCAAACAGACAACTAACATTATTTCCTTCAACACCCGGCATTATTTCTCAGGTGGGAAGTCAGAACGTGCTTCTAATAAGAACTGCAACTTGACGAAGATGTCATCAGAGTGAGACCTTTTGAGAATCGGCAAGTCGTTAAGATTTAATGGAAGCTCTACTGGCGAAAAGGGCCCTTAATCCAGTTTTAAACTCAACTATCGGTTACAATCACAATACAAGTCCCAACTCCAGTATCAGTTTGCAATCAACATGGCAGATTGATATCGCATCCAAAGAATACCAGGATATGCTTCATACCAAGGTTCAGCAAGCAATTCAGGAGCAACGTGGATATGAATAACGCGGCCAGGCTTTAAAGAAATCTACCCACTTGTGTTAAACAGGAATGATCTACTCAATAGTAAAATAAATCCATAGTAAAAGTGTATGGAGCCACTGATCCAGTACAAGCAGCCCACAGCCAACGCTTCTGTTTTTCTCAATGATAAGACATATATGATAAAAGTTGCACTCGAAAATGAACTGTCCGCGATACATGGTCTAACTTTCAGCAACGTGTTGACGACCAGAGGTAAATTCTGTAGTAGCCTTGCAAAGTACACTCAACAAACAATTCTAGGCAGCAGACAAACTAAAGGTGACGGTCAATTTCCAGAATGATACTACCATCGTATTGTGAGTTGATGAGATCGAGCAACTAATTGCTAACACTAATGCTACAGAACTAATATAATGTACTTGAGGAATACATGCAGTCATAAATGGGGTTAACTGTTGGAATGTTGTAGTATCGCCCGTTTTGCGAACAGAGCTACAATCATAACCAGTGGAACGGACTGTCATCCCTTTATGGAAAGATGACAAAACATGTTAATGGACCAAGCTACTACAGAAAGTATCCAACGACAGTTGTTCCCTTGATTTTTGTTTGTGTTCCTTCAAAAACAAAATGTATGTGGGAAATCGTGTCAGGTGCGATCGGTGGTAGTAGCGTACAGTACCTGAAATAAATTTGACTGCTGGTATTCAACAAAGAATTCTGCATGCTGGAATGAATTTTTAAGTCAATCTTCATACTTATTAGGTTATCTTTATGCAAGATGTAATTGTTTTGTTTACAGTCAGAGCACAGACCTCCATAGCGAAGATTTACTTTAGGCTCCTCCTGTACATGCACACTGATATTCTGTTGTTAGCATGATGCCTACTGTGATGTGATCGAAGACACCTCTTGTTCGCGATTGGACATGTGCAGGTGCATGAATCACCGGTTGTGTCTTTCTTCTTTTGCATGACTGTAGACAATCATGACATATAGCCATTGGCACTAAAAACGCACCGCACCTAAAGCAAAGCTTGTTCAACAAATAGGTCTGGAAGATGGGGTAATTTTGATGTCACTTTTAATACTTTGGCGATTATCTATAGCCAAAATATGGTTTCAAACTACAGTATGTTGTCTGAGTAGAGACGAATATTACAATAGTGTACACCAGGCATCCGTTTGAAACTTGTATATGAGAAAGAATATTGTATACGCCCAAAACATCAACATCAACGACACACCCAACGTATTTCCCTCGAGCTTTTGGCTGATCGTTTGGACTTTGAAAATGAAACGGTCGATGATTGTTCACTTGTATGGTTACTACTATAACATGTCTGCAGCAAAACAAAATGCCAGTCTAGCAGTGCAGGGCACTATTACATCATTGATGTTAAGGTTTTGAAACCTGACGACTATCATATGATTTTAATATATGATACACAGGTTATTTATCACAAATATCTAATTGCCTTCACCCCGAGGTCATTTGCATATAGAGATATTATTGGCATCATGGAGCTTTGGTGACCTTCCCTTACCATGTTAAGACGTGTTGTGTCGCACGAGTGTTTATCACAACACGCCTAAAGCCCTTGAAATGACCAACTACAGAGGTCGTAAAGATGCCCTACTGAAGTAGAAGAATGAGTGTCAATTCCATTGAAGCAAATGAGACCAAAGAGCAACAGATGAAACCCTCTTTCGGGCCGGTATTGATAAGATGCCGATTGGGTATAGCCTACAATAAGGTGACTAGGTAAACGCAAGAAATTATACTGACGAAAGTAGCAGGAAAACAAACCAATCCCTAGACCTCGGTCAATTTTTGTGTCTGATTGCTTTGGGTGGGTATCAATGAAACAATTTCTAAGCGGAATTACTTTAATCTAAGGAACGACAAGAACAATTGACTGCATGAAAGGAATGTTTCAATATAACGTCTCAATCTGAAGCATCCTACAAAGACATAGTATATACAGCTAAAACAGGGCAACATGGTATATACAGCTATAGCATGGCAACATGGTATATACAGCTATAGCATGGCAACATGGTATATACAGCTATAAAGTGGCAAGCGTGTTAATGACCGTAGTGACAAGACTATAATTTACCGATCTAGTAATCTCAGGCAAATTCACTTCTCCTTTGACATCAACGCCATCTTTCCAATGAGCCACATTAATAGGTTAGAGGTGTGCGTTCTTAGAGAAGCTATCCCATCCAACCCCGTCCATATCAAATAAATGTTCATATGACGCAGCTGATTATATATATATATATATATATATATATATATATATATATATATATATATATATATATATATATATATATACTCAAAACTGAGTAACCAGATTTAAATTTTGTTGGCGAGATGGAAGCTGTTTCAACGCAATTAAGCGAAATAATGACCTAATATGTATAGTAAACTCAGTCGTGCAGTAAATGTGGTCGATGGTGCTGATACCACTCTGCTGGCCGTGAATCTCAGTATAAGTGTGGCGTGGATTGGAATATTAAATTAATCATTGCAGCCTGTACTGCAATCACACGTGAGATCGCAGTGCAAAGATGATGGCCTCATTTTTGTTGCTGAAATTGTATTAGCCGACAATGCTTCATAGTGATCTTGCCGACACACAGCTACAAACAATCATATACCATATATATAAAGTCCTACTTGATAACTTTGTGTGGGCAAGAATAGCTCACGATTATCCTAGACGAAGCTATCAAATATCCACAAGGAGTCCGATTCTATTTTAGCCAAGAGAAAGAGTCATCCTGTAGATGACCTAACGAACATGTAAATTCACTATTGGTTGCGTGTGAGCTTGAGGCTGTGCGAATATTGTGGTGTCAAGCCAGGAAAAGAGTGTAGAATGCAAGCCATCTGTACAGATTCCGCATGCACTCTTTAAAAATACGAAAGCAAAGATGGGGAGAAATGGACTGCACCATTTTCGATCTTCAACCACAGTTTTATTATTTTTCATGAGACTAAACCTAAATCTAATCGAATATAAAATTTAAGTGTCATCGCTCTAAGTCGGTACTGTCTGCAAACGGTTAAGTAAAAGGTTTCAAAGCTCTCTCTCTCTCACACTCTCTATCTCTGTAAATGTCAGGCCTAAACACAACTACCTTTAACAAAATCAGTGTTACCAAAGGGCAAAGTGTGCAGACATAGCCCCAAGGGCTAGTACCAACCATATACCGGTTCGTAAATAGATCGCTTCGACAGGAGTTCCCTCTTTGGTTACAGTTCCTGAAGCAATGCCTTACTTCCCAACTGATAAAGTAAGCCAGCTAATTTTTATTCTACACTTTCGGTAAAAATGTCAAAACAGGTAAGATCGTACGTTCGTGGCGACAAATATACTAATATAAAACTATCTAATCGATATAAGCATTTCGTTATTGTCTAGCGTAATTTATTTAGAGCATAACAAATTTTAGAGACTACATTTATGGATTTTGTTCTTTGTAATCATTCCATTGTTTCTAATTGAAGTTTTCTGACAACGGGGATAAGAATAAAAAAGTGTAACTATTTTGTGGAAGCTCTTTATAATTTTTCAATATTTTCTTCCAGACATTTTATGTCATTCAATTCACATCATAGCTAAATTATGAAATCCCATGTAGAATTAATTCTAAATGAACCCCTGGTTTGATGTTATTAAGACTACATATCAAACACTAATGACATGACACCATTAAATTATAAAATGTAATTAGTGGTTGTAAGTGCACTATTTATTAAAATAAATGAATCATGCACTGTTTTATCTGCAGAGCAAAAGTATATAATTGTTTCATTATGATTTATTCATATAAATATGCAACCTTACAGAGATATTTGTTTGTATAGTTGAATCATTAACGATTGACTGTCGAATAATGCTACCCAAAATCAAACTGGTGGTTAGAATAAGTGTTTGTCTGTTTCTATGTTTCTGTGTGTGATTTAGATTCTTAAGGTAGCTTTATTAATTTTTCGGTCATATCGCTTCGATATTTGCAGTGTGGCAGTTTACAGAGGTGTCTAGAACTTGGGCGTCATGCCGCGGACGTGTTGGATCATGTCCCACCTAGTCACTTATCCTGACACCAGACCGACCAGCCCTAACGCTAACCTCCTAATACTGAGCGCAAACTGAGGAAGCTGATATTACTATTTGTATACGTCTTTGATATGACTCATCCGGGTTTCGAACCCATGACCTCCAGTATCAAAGGGGCACTTTCACACTTAGGCCACCAAAGCAATCGGTGACAAGAGACTATAATAATAATAATAATAATAATAATAATAATACCATCAAAAGCTCTCAGTAGCATATAAAGCCTTAAGAAGAAAAAGAAATGTTACTGTTTTAGCAATAGTATTAGTAGTGGTAGTAGTGGCAGTAGTAGCAGTGGTGTCAATGTCCTTGTTACCAGCTACTATAAATAGTAACGAAATTAAAAGCACCGGTGTCAGCATGATAGTGTGAGTCTTCAATTAAGGCCAAAAACTTGTATCAAAATTATATGTCGTTATTCGAAATATTGAATCCTTCTCAGATCGGCACAAACCGCCAGCTGCGGTGTAATTCTGGTAGTGACACATCAATCCTATTGCCTCGACAATAAATGGCCTTTGAATTGTGGATATGCAGTTAAAAACAAAAACAGCAAAAATAAATCCACATACTGTTTCTCTCTCGCTAATTTAGTGCGTGAGTGTTGATCACTTAGGAACCGAAAGTAGAAGAGACTGTATCTTAGAGAATAGCGGTATGCATGTTAAAAACACTATCACGTTTGCGCTGTCTTAAAAGCAAATAGTACAGGAAATGGATATTTATAAGTTACCATCTATTTCGTATGGCGTAGGTGTACTATAAAATTAAATTATCGCATGGGTTAGTAATTTTACTTCAAATCTAAACCTCACCTTGAGAAGCGAAAGAAAAAAACACCACCTGCACAAGAAGCATATGAGAAATGAATGAAGTGAAGCATGAGTCAACAGCACTGTAATCAGTTCTTTTTTCAAATTCAGATAGCCCTGCTTGTCCAGGTACTGATTTTAACAAAAGGAATGACAGAATCAATATATCGTCCTATTATCCGGCACTCTGTCTTCACTCGTGTTTGATTAATCTTTAATAAAATCTTGCTTTCATAGTAAAACGGCTGTTGGATGTTGGCACTAACCGGTTGTAAAATTAAATTCAGAGTGTAATATTTATGTATGACAATCTCCAAGTCCCACGACGTAACATATCAATTTAACAGTACCACGTAGATGTTACAAGACGTAACTCACCCGCAGCACGAAAGTCCCCAGCTATAACAGCTGCATGAGAAACAGTCGGTCGTCTTGAAGTTGGACCCTTGCATTAACTTCAAGCCTTCATATTCACACGTCACTATCTCTTTGGAGTCTGGAAGGATGAAACATAATAAAAGCAAAGAACGTAATAGCATGTTCCCTTAGAATAAAAATGGCTTTATCATTCTTCACTGTCTCATTTCACTTCCGATATTCGACTTTCAACTTTCTGCGCAATCATATTTTCTTGCAAAGTTTTCAAAACATGTACCCATTTCTCAGCGGCAGGTTCTGCGCAATCATATTTTCTTGCAAAGTTTTCAAAACATGTACCCATTTCTCAGCGGCAGGCTATAAAATACCATTGTCTTTCATTGATATCTTGTAATATTTGCTTGGTGACAGTAATGGGAGTTTCATGAGGCTATGATTAGTAATTAAGTCGATTCTTGTGCATTTCTGTTTATGGGTGTCTGTTTTCGGAAATCATTTAAGGTAGATGGTGTGCAAAGT
Source organism: Sinohyriopsis cumingii (assembly GCA_028554795.2). Taxonomy (NCBI): domain Eukaryota; kingdom Metazoa; phylum Mollusca; class Bivalvia; order Unionida; family Unionidae; genus Sinohyriopsis; species Sinohyriopsis cumingii. Next base: position 67,822,021 of record CM068840.1, read on the forward strand.
ATATTGCTTAAACCTTTTTTAAAAATATTTCCTGTATACGATGTCTTTCAGTTCATCAGTTATTTTAATCCAATTTATACGTTTGAAACTTTCTACATTTTATTATAATGGTTCAAATCAAATATAAATTAGCTTTAATATGGTGCGATCTTTTGATACTAACTGGTTTAAATTCGTTTTAATGCCTTTTTGTAATTTAATAAGGACTAATATAATAATGGTTTACAATGGCAATATGATCCATTGAATAATCATATGTGATTCACCTAGTTTTATTTATTTGCACTGTTCTTGCTATGTTTCTCCATCAAACAAAACACTACGTATAAAACTCAGATTCTAAATTTAATTTACACTATAAGTAAAACAATTTGTTCACATTTGTGTTTTAATCCAAAACGATTTAGTGAGAATTTAATCTGCGACATGTTTGAATTTATCACGCATATTAATATTCCGTGTACTTCATATCAATGACTTTCTTATATACATCGCCACCATACTTATATACTTTTATCTCTCTCTCTCTCTCTCTCTCTCTCTCTCTCTCTATATATATATATATATATATATATATATATATATATATATATATATATATATATATATATATATATATATATATATCCTCTGTACATTTTTCCAGATGACGACAAGGTCGATGATACTTGATCAGCACACTTAGATGCGATTTTTCCACTGCTTTGCCAAACGGGTTACTGAAAATATTTAAAATCAGTTCAACAAGATTTCGAACTTGAAAATGATATCCTGCAACAATTCTGACGCAACTTAAATTTTGAGCTTAGCTGGCTCGTGATTTTGGATTCGTATTAGCCAAGATAAACATTGTTCAAGTGTTAATTTTCTTCTTTAAGTATTTCTACAACGAAGATGGTTTGATTTGCGGACATATTCAAGAATTAGGTTGATTCTGAAGGTTATAAAATGATTATAAAAGCAATAATCTCGGCATAAAAATATCACGTGTGTATATTTGCAGATTTTGTTCTAATAATAGTGCTGTTAAAGAAAATAAAAGCGTGGATGTATTGATTTACAGATTGCATCCGATCGCGACAACGACTAGATAGGCATAATCATTTATAATAAAGGATGTTTCAATCGTGTTACTGACAAAGGAATAAACTACGTACTAGCTATCGGTAAAAATGACTGAGTTGTGCACGGTTAAATTTTAATACGGCTCAAATAGTTGGTAAAGTATACAGACTCAGTCTGCATTTATTTGATACAAATAGATTGATTTATAACAAAATACCTTCAATTTGAAAGAGCACATGGTGATTTATAATACGAAATATCGACGTTTTAATTGCCCGTAAGAATGTCATAATCCGACATAAATATGATATCATTCATATGTGTCAATTAATCTGATATCATTGATATGTTTCAGTAGAGTCACAAAGTTCCAATTTACATTTCAGACAAGTACCCGTTGTAAAGAGATATCCAGTTGACTGGTTAAAGCCTTCCCGTTGTTGATAGATGTCCATTTGACTTATTGAAACGAACACGTTTAAGATGTCCGTTTGGTTAGTCGCAAAGTACATCTTGTAGACAGATGTCCATTTTGGTGTGTTGAAAAGTACCCGTTGCAGAAAGATGCTCAGTCAAAAATGCATAAAGACAACTTATCAGGCATACCATTTTAATGATCCACAAGGAACAGTATTTGTGAACTTCATTCTATGATCCAGCAATTCAGGTTGCTTATGCAAATATTAATCATCTATTTGATCAAACTAAACTTTACAAAAAGAAAATGCACTAAGCTAAACTAAAATAATGTTTACTTTGAATTATTTACGTACGGTCAGAAGAAAAACAAATTTCCTATGAAAAAAGTATATGTAATTCATTTGGATGATCGGTGTCATACAGGCATCGAAGAAGTGCAAGCATATAAAATGGCGATGACAATTGTTTCTCAAAATACGAATCAGCCCTTAGACGATAATTAAAGCAAGAGAATGTATAAGAAGTTTCCAAATTCTGCATAAAACAGATTCGTGGATAAACGGAGCTTCAAAAGAATTGTATTTAAGGACTTTGCAAGACCAGGAAAACATAACGTACTTCAAAAGTATGCAGAATTATTTGAAAGAACTATAAACACTTACATGTTGAAGTTATTAAATAAAATTTAATAGAACATTGGTTTACTTTATCCTAAAGATATTGCCTCGACAATAAATGGTCTCTTGGCAATAACACACATCACACATGAATATAAATGATTAAACAGCAAGATATTAAACATAAAATATCTAGATTAAACTGCTTGGTTATTACTCAGTTAATACATTTAGCACTATTAAATACATATTTATAAAAGAGCCAGAATGAAAAATAGAAGGTACGATTTGCACTGAGCTATCTCCCTAATATTACTAAGGAAATATTCAAAGTCAGAAAAGTAATTTTAGGTGAACCCATTGTATTCAAACTGGAAGTCTCCAAATGTGTGGAAAAAGAGGAATCGTTTATTGACAAATATAATCCCTATGCGATAAAACAAGATGGCATACACATAGTCGAAAAGGTTTTGAAGATCAGAAGACTTTTTGGCAACCAGTATGCACATGTCAAACAAAAAGGATATGGCGATCAGTTTGATAGTTGCAAACTAGTAGTAAACATGCTTGCATTAGAAAAATAAATAACGGATGAACAAATCATAAATGGCAGTATTGAGAATCATGCAAACTTTCATTTTGTTTTGATTTGAAGATACGAATTATCTACGAAAGAAAAGCGAATTTGTATAGATCAGAAAGCCAGAAGCGAAATCGAAATAATGTTCCCAAATGGACCAGCGGAACTGGAAAATGATACACACGAGGATTCTCACATGGAGATAGTTCCGGTCCATCATATCTATAAAACATTCAGTAACTCAGAAAATACACCTAACATTAAAAAATATCAGCAAACATGGGAAGACATTGGAACAATCGGAATGAGTAATATCTTCTTTCACGATATCGGTACACACATGCTGGGTCCTTTTCAGTCACTGTTGCTTGAAGGGTGCCATGACTTATATAAATATTGGGCATGATGAGTACTAGTACTCTTGAGAAACCAAGGTGACTTTGACATGTTTTATAGTGTAATGACATGCGCTTACCATTGCATTAACCTAATCTTTTCTAATTTACGTTTGGCGTTTAGCCACGTAACCTCTGTTGTAAGCGTACTTTGAGGGCTGCAACACGCTATACTCTGCTGATCTCTGCGTTAAGCGTATTTTTCCAAGCAATTGTTGACAGAGTTATTACCTTTTTACGTATATTCGTTATCAAGAAAATGCTACAACGTTAAAAGAAAACACGAGACACCGATATCCCTGATATCGAAAGCATTAAGCATTACAATTTATACAATATCTGTTAACGTTTAACAATATATTTCAGTTTAATTGTACATGTCAAAATATTTTAATGGCCATGTGCAGCTTTGGCAGATTTCTTCACTCGAGTTCATGTGACGTCCCTATGAGTACCCCTGAATTTTCAACCTTTGTTAAGTATGAAGTTTATCATGATTGTTTATTAAGCACGTGGATTATTCAGTACATGTAGGGTGTGCATCTTTGGTACATGTAGCGGGACTATGACCTTGACGTCTCAACATAACGAAAAAGAGACAATAACAAACTAGTGATTTCCTTATCTCTAGAACGTCAAATGATGATGCAATGTATAAAATCTTCTAATTCATGAATGATTGTGTGCACGACGACAGAATACACGCAAATCCGTGTTTCTATTTTCACAATACATGCAATTTGCAAAATAAAAACGATAGCTAATATCCTGTAGTCAACGAGGAAGTTTCACATTTATATATTTCATTCGTGTTCATATTATATTAGTAAAACTTTGTTCTCATCCTAAGACGCATTTTTCTCTTGATGCACATGCATGCGTGAAGCAGACTTATCGATATTAAAGTCCCATTGTTGCCAATTATTTTCCAAGCTACATGTATATCATTATATGTAGACAGAAATTAAAATTATTAAGACTCCGTATGTTCAAGTCACTACAGAGAGAGAGAGAAAGAGAGAGAGAGGTGAAGAATTGCAGACATTTTACTCCAGCAACTGTTGAATTCGAGACACTCTGGTGGTTAAGCCTATAGAGTTATTCGTTTAAAGTAAAAATATAATCAGCTTTTATGATCAATTGCTAGTACAGTTTTTAATGGAACAATACAGAATTGTTTCATTATGAAATATACTTGTGTGTTAATAACACAACTGTATGAATTAAAATTGATTCAAAATAGTACCTCGGTTAAAAACGCTCAACTTCCCATTTATTTATTTTTTTGAATAATCGTCAGCTATTTTCTGTCGCTTATTTTTCTTTCTCTTTCCTGTGTGTCATATATTTAATCTTCTATTTATCTTATTCGTCATATTTTGCTTTCTACGTACTTTTGTTTTGTTGACTGGATATGTTTTGTGATATTGTTTACCATCACTTTACAAACATAGTAAGTTCACAACAGTTATATGTTTCATCTACACGGAAGAAATAATAAAGTAATTAAATTCTAGAAATGTTATGACCACGAAAATGCTAGTTTCAAGTATACCAAATTCAACTATTATTTTCAGAACAATTTCTAATTTGGACATGAAATTAATGACTAGTGTTTTTAATTGGCAGCATTAAACTCAGTGAATCACTGCATATATCGATCACTATTGATATAAAATGGGGAGGAGTAAAAACCATCAGATATTTTATTATGCCCAGGGTCTAATAAACCCATACAGCAACCAGTTTCGTATACTTAATTTTTTCCTCTGGTCCACTAAACCCCAACAAGAGCCAGGTTCCCTTAGGTTTTTTAAGAACCTACAACAACTAGTGTCGCACCTCACATTCTTTCATGTCTTCCAAATCCTCCGACAGTGAATTTTTATTACCTCACTTTACTTTAGTTTTTCAAACAGCTACAACATCCAGTTTCCCTTACTTCATATGTTCATTGATATTCCAAACCACTGTAACAGCCAGTTTCCCTTAATCATCTTCTTAGATAGATGTACATAAACTTTTAAAATGTTTGGCACTGTTTAAGAAACGCATAAATAGTCTTTTTGTTGTTATGTTGTTAAACGTTAGACAATGACGTCAGTGCAAAAATAAACATAGTAGAAACATTTTAATAAAATCCAAATTAAGTGTCAGTATTGTATGAAAAGGAAGCTGTATTGTTACCAATTCTGACTATTATGAATACAGTGGAGTCACTCCACTTACTGACAAGATCGCGCGTGCGTATGAGGCTCTTTGCAAAAAAAGTTGCTTGACTGCTTCCGATGAGGTTACATTTAGTTTGCAATTAATAAACCATATCTTCTGATCCAGTAAATGGCTATGTGTCAAGTCTTCGCCGTACTCCGCCAATGTCTAACACATTAGAATCCCAGGGCGTAATAAGTTGCATTCTGGTTTATATTTATGTCAAAATTGTCTTAGTGCGACTTATATTCACACCATTGTGGCCTGTATTACCCTTTGTGCATACCAGAGTTTCTATGACACATATGTTGCTGATTAGTGTGACTAGCTGTGTACATGCTAGAATGTGCAATACGATATTCTTCAATTAGAACTAAGTCACCATGACCCAAATTTCAAGCTTTTATGATCGGCATCATTGATTGTATTCAGATTAGTGTCTCAGGTCTCAGACACTGTTACTGCTAAATAATATTGCTAAATATACAGGATACTTCATGAGAAGTACTACATCATTGAGATAAAACAAAACTGCGCAAACTGGCTGTACCGCCAATGGCGGTTTCTTTGTTTATGTGTTTGATATGCAAAGAAAAATTACCATGAGTCGGTCTAATCAGTGTTTATCTTAAATCAAAGTAAAAGCAGATGGGTATGACCTGGGGCTATTGTGATCTCCCGCACGTACATATGTATCTAAGTTAACGATTTAAATCAGCTCACGCACGTGATTTATTGAAAGAGTAACAAGTCTCTAAAATTGTTTAAATTCAAAACTAATATTAAAGATTTGAAGAGCATGTGTACTAATTTGCAAACCATATTCAGGCAAAGTCCTTTATTGCAACCTAAGATAATGTGCAATTTAATTAATTATTTTTTTATTTATTCATCTAATCAGTACGTGTGTGGCGGGGGATGGGGAAATGAATGTAAAAATGTAATGTCATTTGTATTAGTATGCGCTAGATTATTAAAAAATATAGGAAAGAAAAATTTAGAAAGCAATCAATTCTCCCGTTTAAAAAAATCAGATTAACACATCTCGAAAATGTGCACATATGTAGACAAAGCTAAGTTAGCATGTGATTTATTTAAACACCAGACAATATATATTCCACGCTATAGTGGTCTGGGTCAACCGCTGCACTAACCATGGATTTTAGACACTGTTACTGCAGCATAGAAAGTGTTCATCACAATAAGTACTACATCATTTGGACAATACAAATATATTCAACTTAGCTATACACCTGCTGGCGGTTTTATTATATTTTATCATTCATTTGATATGCAGATCAGGAGAGCATGTGCCAGGCTTTTCAATTATTACCTTGTAAGCAAGAAAAAGCAGTGTGGTTGTGACTTGGGGCTATTGCAAAACCGGATTTTCCATAACTTTTATATTCAACAGGTATATTACACGTTTTCCTAGCCTGCCAATATACGTACAATTATATTTACATTTTAATAACAAAGACATGCTAGAATAATATTCTCAAAGATTAATATTCTCAGTGTAATATTATCGTACATACATTTTGTAAAATATAGTTATTTACGAACTGTTGCTGTACCGCTGTTCCATCTATGTAAGCGTAATAAATAACATATTATGTAAAGGAAACATTAGTTTTCGTTTCATCTTCTTATATATTTAACACATATTAGAAACACCGCTCCGGTGGCCAGTGGTTCGAGCATCCGACTCGGATGCAGGAGGTCGAGGGTTCGATCCCCGGCCGAGTCATACCAAAGACTTACAAAAATGGTACTAACAGCTGCCTTGTTTGGCGCTCAGCATTAAAAGGTTAGTGTTAGGACTGGTAGGCCTGGTGTCAGGATAATGTGACTGGGTGGGACATCATGCTACATGTCTGTGGCATGGTGTCCCAGTGCTAGTCATCACATTAATCTGCTACACTGCAGACATCGTAGCGATATGACTGAAAAATTGTTAAAGCTACGTTAAAAATCGAAATCACACACACACATTATAAACAAAGGACTGAAAGCCAGACGTTAAGCGCACACTATTTAAATTATGTGTTAGAATATTTGCTTGAGTATCTTAAAACATGTAATGCTTTGTCATGTCACTATCGTAAATGCTTAGCATTTTAGACTTGCCCCATGACTAGGTGTGTAATATAACAGACGAAAGACGTTTACGGAATATAAATACTGTTTTAATATCCCGTAATGTAAACTATTGACCATGCATACCCATTTCTGGCTACTACATATACTATCATTTTTAGATATAACATATGTATGTGTTTTAATTACTTCCTTTAGCCCAAATAATGCATGCACCACATCGTAGGTTATCATCTGCTGTGTGTGTGTTCTATGACATAAATGTGGTTGTTTTCGCTCCTAATGCAATTTAAAGAGAATTTGAAAGATTTTGCTACAAAACCGAGACGTTAAAGTAATAATGATTATTTGAATTTTTAAATTCATTTTGAGGCAATGATACTTATACTTGGCACTAAATCTGATTACAATACAAGAATTTGGAAATGCTGTTTAAAAATTAATTATATCATCGCATATTTTGCATAGCGAAAGTGGTAGAAGGAACATGCCTCGCTTTATTCCTGTTTAACTCCAACTGCCACTTCAATTTAATGTACTTCAAGATATCTATAACTGCATTGATTCTCCAAGTTATTTCCTGACTGGAATCGAATACATATTTAGTCTGTTTTAGGATTAGGACAGGTATGTACAAATTAATTTTATTTCTAGTACAACCATATTATCAGAAACCTGGGAAATGTCATTTACAAACCTTTTTAAAATTAATTTAAAGGCTGTTCGTCAATATAACCCCAACGTTCTTTTTGTAATTGTTTTAATTTTTACCTGTTGTAGACAATGCTTTTAAAAGAGTTAATCACAGTCAACATTCTATTTATTTGCTTTTACAAGTAGTTCTGTTGTGAGCATTAAGTAATGTAGTAGGCAAGTTTTGTTTCACTTACCCACTTTCTATATTGACATGGACGCTGGTCAGTAAAGTACATGGTGTGTATTGCATGAGGCTAATTAGCCATGACATGTATGAACTCTACATTATAGAATAAGAAGGGCTGGATACATAGAGAAAGCCGGTGAAATGCATATGTATATATATGATTACAACACGAAGTTTGTATTATTTAAATGGATAGTACCCTTTAACTAGGATCATGCATTCTTTATTTTGAATTTCAAATGCCACCGGGTAGTATTTTAATTATTCTTTTCAGAGACACTGACAACATTCAATCAAATATAGGGGCTTATATATATATATATATATATATATATATATATATATATATATATATATATATATATATATATATCCAGAATGTTCTAAATAAGAGACAATAACACTTGGGACGCTTTCAGCTTTCTATGATTATTGTGAGTCCAAAGTAAATCTAGAATATTGTGCGTCAGATAGTTTTCTTGTAATCATACAGGTATGTGCCTGTTTCTTGAACACAAATGATCTAAACTTGCATCCTTGTATCTTTGGAGCACAATGCGTTCAAAACCGCTGTAAATGCACGTCATTATTATAATATAACCATATTATTTTGTCTGAAATATTGCCAGTTCTACTTTCTGAGGAACCATAGTTACGCTTTGTACAATCGCCAAGTAGAAAAAGGTAAAAAAAAAGTTAATTAAATCATTACCAAATATTGAGTCATTTAAAAAAAAACAACTTGTTCTTGTTATGAAAATAGAAGAATAAAATACCCAGAGCATGTCACTGTCTTTTATTATCAGGGACACATTCAATGTTACACTCTGGGACGTGTTCAGTTGAACACAAATAAGTATGATATGCTAAACGAAATCGTGTCATATTTGAGTTGTTATAATGTTGTTCAGTAAAGACTGACCGTGATATTCCACATCTTACTGATATCGTTTTCTGAGAGAGTTTGGTAAGTACAGAGATAGTATGTAGTGCATCTGTTTTTTTATTCAGACAACGTATATTTATAAAATTTATTTCCAAAATGATCCAGGTCTTCTAATTTGCTTGTAAGCCCATTCACTCGATATTTGTATTTGTTGTTGTTACATTTTTAGGGTATATTTAAACTTAGTTCAGGTTCAACTGATTAGATTAGATTAGATTAGATTACATTACATTACATTACATTACCATTGTTGACCATTATGGTCAGATGATGGTCACTCCCCTCTACAGTATGAATTATTGACCTATCAGAATGTGCAATCTCTGCAGATATGAAATCAATAGTCTCCTTCAAACGTAAACTGTTCTAAGTGACGTAATATGTTTTAAATATGGCATGATATTGCCATGCCCTTTGCAAACTAAACCAAGTTCGTAGTCGAAAGCTACGGATATTGGCGTATAAGCATTCCAATCCATCAAGCTAAACATATTTCATGTTCTAGCACTTTTGACAATACAGGTCATTAATTGAACCCATATAATAAACTCGCCAAACGTTTTATCTGAATCGCAAGGCAAATATACGTTTGCGAACAAAACAAAACACTCGATCGCAGGCCTTAACATCAATTTGAAACATAGAAGCATCGTGTTGTAATTATGTGACGCCTGTGTTGCAGGAAGGACTATGAAAGTTTCAATCGTGTAGTCTTTTGCGGATATCAATAAAGATGTGTACAGTACATGAATTTTGTATTTATAGTCACGTAACAGTATAGAGGTGCAAAAATTGTCAATTTGCTGATAATTGTAAATGAAACATACATATGTACTGAAATAAATAGATACATGAATAAGTGAAGGAGTGACTGAGGGAGAAGGGACTGAACGAATGGCTGAAATCAGTGAATTAATGAATAAATGAACATAAACCATTATCTCACCTATTTCGGTCACCTGTGCAGGGCTTAATGTGCAGGATCCATGGACTTGCGACTGTAAAATCATGACGAACATAAGCGTCAACAAAAAGGCAATAAGTCTGATCATGTTTCTAACAGTTTTACGGCAATATCCTTCAAATGATATATCGGTATGTCTGGATCCGGGAAACTATCTAATTTATAGGCAAGCATTACACGCTTGCCTAAACTGTGCATTAGTCATATGCAACACACAGACAGCTGCTTGGTTTAGTACCACATGTAAATTGTACCGTGTGGCTTTCAAAATTGCTTATCCGGGCCTCATCGTGGAGAAAGTTGCACATTCCTGCTGAACAGCAACTTCGGTGTTAAATTTAAATGTTCCTTATAGATCATCTCTCTGATGAATCGGATAAATTGAATTATCCCAATGCTGAGAAGCTTTCTCTCAAGATCATATGACCTGGATTATTGAGCTTTTGTTTCAAGACTTTAATACCGGACTATGTGACCTGTAACAAAAGACATAATCCAAGTTACTGCAAAATATTCTCAAATATGTAAAGATAGAACCGTTCCACGTATTCGTTATATATCTGACATAGGGGATTCAAATGTGTGGCCTGTTTGTTCCTTCAACTCAGGACCGCATGTTCCTGCGACATGTTCTTATTACTTTCGGGGAGTGGGCCCCGAGTGGCCGAGTGGTCTAAAGCGCTCTCCGTGTGCTGACAAATGGAGTTAAACCCCACAACAACAACAACAGCAACTTTCGGGGAATGATTTCGATCCACTCTTAATCACCTTTGTTTCCCAATCGCCCAAGAAACAAACTCTCTCTTGCGAGCCTATTGGTCAAATAAGGTAGACAAATGCGCAGACACAGAATGTCTCTCTTTTGCAATCCTCTCTGACCCTGATACATGCGAACTGATACTCCTAGCAGCTCCTGTTGTATATGAGAATTAAACGCAATGTATATTTCGGAAGAGATTATCTTGTGTTCCTTGATTTTTCTCTTTCTCGTAGCTGTTAACTTTTCAATCGTTATCAAAGATACATACGTCCAGTTAAGCTATGTAGTCCTTTCCCACTCCAGCTAAGTATATATCTATTGTAGAATTTCAGTTCAGTAACGTATTTGCAATAATATGTCACTGACAATTTTAATGCCAAATAACTATTCGTGGCACTACAATGTTACCATGTTTAACATCGGTGACAATCATGATACATTTAGTTAGCATTGCAATCAGCATATTATTTCAATCTATCGAAATTTCTTTATCCATTTATTTTCCTCTACTCAGTATTTAAACATTTATTTTGCGTCAGAATTACCCATTTATATTCCTCTTAACAGTATTTACTGTTCCAACCTTCGAGCACACACTATTGCTATGAATACATACATACAGCATACATACATACAGACAGGCATAAGTAGTGAGGTGGGGCTCCCTAGCTTCAATGGGAAAATAATTTACAGAAACCCCTAGGCAACTCTAGCCTCAAGACTTTTCAGATGACTCTGGGCAACTCTAGTTTCAAGGGGAAGTACACATGGGGAATATTGAGCCTGAATAGCGTCAAAGAAAAGCGGGGTTATTGCTAAGGACGATAGGAATGGAACAGGTGGGATAACGTCATTGTACTGAACATAGTAGCATTAGAGCATGGGGATAACCTGAATACGTGCTACTCTAGGGAGGGACAAATACAGTAGAGATATAAACATAGACATAGAAAACACATAGACAGATTGATGAACACCAAGAGACAAGGGACTTTGGACATGTATGGGCCTGTCTAGGGGCAATGAGAAAATTATATAAGGCATGTCTACGGACAAGGATGGAAGAGGGCCAAACACAGCTGATACAGAAGCAGACATATACACGTACAATCCAGAGATTTATATATAATTCATTACCTAGACCTACAATTATGTTGGAGGTGTTCATAAATTTGCATAACTGTATTGATGCTACAAATAGCATATTCAAGTAAAAGACCAACGCCAAGATTGGTGTGACTAAAAGTAACGCTAAAATTACGAAATTGTCCCAGAATTCAAAGGAGACAATAAGCATATCAACGATCATTAGGTTACACTGGTTAAGACTAAAATGGATAAACATATTAACTATTTATAGTCTCACATTGTGTGACAATCGTGGATAAACAACCATGTATGTATTTATAGTTATAACCTGTTTAAATTGCTATGACATCCGACTATATATAGATAGGTCCAACCTGTGGAAATATCTATAAAAAAACCACTATACCATCAACACACGGGAAGAATAAAATACAAAAGCTCCAAATATACAATCCGCAAAAACGTACGCGCACGAATACAAACACGCACTCTACTAGCCATGCAAAAACATATTCTGATATCCACATAAACGCACGCGCATCCATAAAACCACACATACACACAGACCATACTGAAGGAAGAAGAAAAAACAAAAACACACTCTACTATCCCCACAGAACGGAAGGGTAAAAACCCAATATCAACTACCAGAACTCTCCAAATATTTATTATAAAATTACCCAATATCTACTATCCATACCCGAACGCATTCAAAAACAATATCTGCTATCTACACAAACACGCATTCTAATATCCAAACCAAGAATCACTCTACTATCCACAAAAACCTAAATATACCAACCACAAAGAGGGAAGAGGAAAAATATCTGACACACTCTACCGTCCTCACAGATCGAAAGAGTGAAAAGCACAATATCTACTAGCAAAATACCGCCAATATTTATTATTTAAAAAATCCAGTAACTACTATCCACACAAACGTTTGCGAACGAATACAAACACACTATCTACACAGACACTCTACGATGCACACAAACAAACACTCTACTATCCAAGCAAACACACAATCTGCTATCCACACAGAAGGGAAGGGACAAAACAAACCCAAATATACTATCCACACAAACGTACGCGCCCGCATACAAACACACAATTTAATAGCCACACAACCACACACATTACCATCCACACAAACGTACGCAAACGCCTACACACCCCAAATCTATTTTCCACACACGGGAAGGACAATAAAAAGCAAGCCCCAAATATTATATCAACACAGAACAGAGGTAAAACAAACTCCGGATATCACACAAACGTATGCGAACTTATACACAGACCCTACTGTCCCCACAAAACACACTCTAATATCCACACAAACACGTATTCTACTATCCACACAAACATAAATATACTATCCACACAGAGGAAGAGAAACAAAAAGAAACCCACCCTTTACCACAAAAGTACAATTTTTACTATACAAACCAACGTAAGCGCATGCACCAAGATACACAAATACACAACAAAACACCACATAGCGTAAAAAAGATAAAGCAAACACACACTCTACAATCCACACAAAACAGAAGGGTAAAAAAGACAATATTTACTTCCAAAAATATCCCAATATTTACTTTTCAAAAAAAATATCTACTATCCAACAAATACAAACACAATATATACTACCCACCTAAACACATTCTACTATCCAAACAAACAATCCCTCCACTATCAACACGAAAAACATTCTAACATCCACACCTAAGGGAAGGCAAACTAAGCAAATATACTAGCTACACAAACGTACGCTCATGCATACAACTACACATTCTACTATCCACACCAGCACATACTTTACTATCCATACAAACGTACGCGCACGTATGCAAACCTTATATCTACTATCCACACAAGTGGAGGAGAAGAAAAAACAAACCACTAATATAAAACCAACACACAATGGAGGAAAATAAATCCCAAATATACCATCAACATAAACGTAATCGAACGTATACAAAAACACACCATAATATCCACACAAACGTACTTGAATTCACGCAAAAACAATATATACTATCACACAAACGTACGCGAATGCTTACAAATGCACCCTTTACTATCAACACAAACACACACTTTACTATCCACACAGCCACACATGTTACTATTCACACAAACGTACTCGCACCCACACAAACCGCCAAAACTTCTCTCTCGACACACGGGAATAAGAACGAAAACAAGCAAATCCTACACATACAATCAACACAGAATGGAATAAAAACAAACCCCAAATATATTCTCCACACAAACGTTCGCGCAAGCATAAAAGCACACACTCTACTATCCACACAAACACACTACTATCCACACAAGCACACACTATAATATCTACAAAAACGTGCTTGAACGCATCCCAAGACATACTCTACTATCCACACAAACTCACACTCTACTATCCACACAAAGGTACTCGCACGCAAATAAACCCTTATTCACACACGGGAAGGTGAAAAAGAAAAAGAAACCAAAAAATTATATCAACACTGAAAAGAAGGAAAACAAACCTATCCACGCAAACACACGCTCTACAATACACGCATCACACACTCTGCTATCCACACAAACCCAAATATACTATCCACACTGAGGAAGAAGTAAACACCACACACTCTACTATCCAACAGAATGGAAGGGTAGAAAGCATAATATATATATTATCAAAAATACCCCCAATATAGCTATCAAAAACCCAAATATCTTCTATCAACATAAACATCCACCAGTATAGATACAAACACTCCACTATCCACACAAACACACATTTTCCTATCCAAACAAACGTAAGCGCACGCATACAAGCCCCAAATCTATTATCCGTCACGAGAAGGAGAAAAAATCCAAATGTAATAGCATCACAGAGGTGAGCGAAAACAGACCGCAAATAAACTATGCACTCAAACGAACGCGCGCGATTACAAAAACGCACTCCATTATTCACACAAACACATAATCTACTAACCACACAAATACACACACTACTATCCACACAAACGTTCGTGAATGCATACAAACACAAAAATACACACAAAGCACACAGAGGGAAGAAGAACAAACAAACACATACTCTACTATACGCACAACAGAAAGGTGAAAAACACAATATCTGCTACAAAAATTACCCCAATATATATATATGAAAAATCGCAATACATACTATCCACTCAAATACGTACTCCACAGTCCACACAGACGATAAGGGAAGAAAGACGGACAAATATACTATCCACACAAATATACGCGAATGCATACAAAAACACAAACTCTACTATCCACACAAACCCACACTCTACTGTCCCCACAAATATCCGTGCACACATACAAACTCCATGTCTGCCATCCACACACAGGAAAAATAAAACAACCCACAAACCCACAATATATACTATCAATACATAAAATAGAGAAACCAAACCACAAATAAACGATGCACATAAATGTATGCGAAGGCATACAAACACAACCTCTACTATCCGCACAAACGAAATGAAACGCACACAAACACAATATCTACTATCCACACAAACGAACGCAAACACATACACACACTCTACTATCCACACAAATAAACATTCTACTATCCACTCAAGCACATAATCTATTATCCAAATAATCCTAAATAAAATATCGGCACAGAGGAAAAAGGATACACAAACAACACACTCCACTATCCACACAGAAAGGAAGAATAAAAACCCAATTTCTACTATTAAAAATACCCGAATATGTACTATCAACAAACCACAATATCTACTGTCTACACCAACGTACGCAAACACATACTCAAAATATCTATTATACAAACAAGCGCAATCTACTATCCACACAAACAAACAGTCTACTATCCACACAAGCACACACTCTACTATCCTCAATGAAGGGATGGGAAAAACTCAAATATACCATCCACAACAACGAACACGAACGCATACAAACACACACTCAGCTATCCACACAAACAAATGCTTTACTATCAACACTATTGTACGCGCACGCATACAAACCCCAAATCTACTTTTCACACAAGGGAAGGAGAAGACAAAACAAGCCCCAAATATACTATGAACACAGAAGAGAGGGAAAACAAATCCCAAATATATCACGATACAAACGTACGCGAGCGCATTCAAACGCACACTATGCTATCCAAACAAACACACACTCTACTATCCACACAAACACACAATCTACTGTCCAAAAAAAATGATATCCAAATAGAGGGATTAGAAAAATAAACAAACACTCTTCTATCCACACAATTACAAACTTTACGATCAACAAAAATATGCGCCAAACGAACGCGAACTCATACAAACACAATATTTAATATTCACAGAAATACACGCGAGTGCAAAGACACACTCTACAATCCACACAAACACATACTCTACTATCACACAAAACTAATTTACAGAATAACGAGAGAGAAAAACACACTATATTATATACAGAAGCACACACTTTGCTATCCACGCAAACGTACGCCCTTGCATAAAAAAACAAATATGCTATCCACAAACGAGAAGGAAAAGAGAAAACAAACCCCAAATATATTGTCAACACAGTAGGGAGAGAAAACGCACCCCAAAAATATTAACCTCAAATACGTACGCTAATGCAAACAAACACACTTTACTATCCACACAAACACATACCCTACTATCCACACAAACACACACTATACTATCCACATAAACTTGAATATGGTATCATTACAGATAAAAGAGGGGGGAAAAGCAAACATATACCATCCACACAGAATGGAAGAGTATAAAACTAATATCTTCTAACAAAAACACCCCAATATTTACTATCAATAAACATCAGCATCTACTATCCTCACAAACGTACGAGAACGCACAAAACTCGCACTCTGCTATAAACTGAAACCGGAATATAGTATCCTCACAAACTTACGCGCACGCGTGCAACCACATATCTACTCTTCACACAATTGTACGCTCACGCATACAAACACACTCACTACTATCCACACATAAAGGGAGTGTAAAACACTAATATCTACAATCAGAAACACCCCAAAATATACTATAAAATCCCTAATATCTACTATCCACACAAACGTACGTGAACGCATATATACCCCAAATATAATATCCACACACGGGAAGAAGTTAACAAAGAACAAATATACTAACCATACATTCGCCTTCAAACACACAATCTATTATCCTCACTAGCACACACTCTACTAACCATACAAACGTACACTCATGCATACAAACGCACAAATACACACAGACAGAGGGAAGAATAAAAAACAAACACGCATCTACTAACCACTCAGAACGGAGAATTATAATCCCAATATAAACTATACAAATACCCCAATATTTACTACATACACATATATACTATACACACAAACAAACTCTACTATCCACATAAACACTCTACTATCCACACATAAGGGAAGGGTACAAGCTACCCCAAATATACATTACACGCAAATGTACGACCACGCATACAAACACACACGCTACTTTCCACACAAACACACACTCTACTATCCTAACAAATGTTATCGAACACACACACAATATCTACTCTCTATAAGAACATATACGAAGGCATACAAACACGCACTATACCATCCACACAAACACACGTTCTACTATTCACACAAATACACACCTTGCTACGCATACAAACCAAAATAAGCTCTCTACACACGGGAAGGAGTAAAAAGCTAAGCAACACCCAAATATACTATCAAACCAGAAGGGAGGGAAAAAAAAAACAAATATAATATCCACACAAAGGTACGCATAGCAAACCAAAAATATACTATCCACACAAACATACACACAAATAAACATACTACTATCCACTCAAACACACACTCTATTATGTACACAAACACTTACTCCACTAACCTTACAAACTTACTCGAATACATACAAACACACACTCTTCTATCCATGCAATCACTCAATCTAATATACAAAAAAACGTAAGAGCACGCATACTGACCCTAAAATCTACTATCCACAAGAACGTAAGCGAACGCATACAAACACACTCCACTATCCACACAAACTCATACTCACCTGTCCACACAAACCGTACGCGCACGCACACAAACCCCAAAGCTACAATCCATACACTGAAAGGAGAAAAAAATATATATACTATGAACAAAGAAGGAATGAAAAACAAACCCAAAACATACTATCCACACAAACCTTCGCGAACGCATACAAACTGACTCTACTATCCACACAAACACGAACTCTACTATAGACACAATCACACCCTCTACTATCCACACAAAGCTAATTATACTGTCCACACAGACGAACGAGGACACAGAACACACTTACTACTATCCAAACAGACCGGAAGGGTAACAAAACAAATATCTACTATCAGAAACACCCCAACCTAACTATTGAAAGACCTATATCTCATATTTGCTACACAAACTCTACAACCTACAATCCACACAAACACTCTAATATCTACACAAACACACACACTCTACTGTTCACAAAGCCAAACATACTATCCACACAAATGTGTGCTCAGTCAATAAAACACACACTCTACTATCCACACAAACACACACTCTAACATCCTCACAAACGTCCTCGTACGCACACAATTACAATATCAACTATAAACACAAACGAATGCGATTACATACAAACACACACTCTACTATCCACACAAACACACACTCTAATATGCATATAAACACACACCGTACTATCCACACATACGTACGCGCACGCATACGAACCAAAATCTACTCCCTCACACGGGAAGGAGAAAAAACAAACAACCTCGATTTATACTATCCACACAGAAGGGAGGTTAAACAAACCCTAAATATACTATCCACAGAAACGTACGCACAAGCATAAAAACACACAGGCTACTATCCACACAAAAACACTATAGGGGGTTTCACGGTTGCAACGGAGTTACTGATCGTAGTGCCTAAAATTACCTCCCTTAGCTCCAATGCGCATGCCCACAAAAAACTTCCAGTTCCGGATAGCTCACCGGTCTACACTTGGTTAGCGAAACATAAAGTCAACAAAGGAAGGTATTTTAGCTGTACTACAGATCATTATGGTTAAACCAGTGAATCAGTTATATATGTCAAACATCTTTTTTTATACTAGGAGAATAATTATAGAGATTAAATCAGATAATTAGATTCAGTGTCCATACTTACATTATATCGGATAACAAATAATATTTACTTTCCATATTTAAATGATATCAAATAATTAAATTAAATGCACTGTCCATACCTGATAATGTACATTCATTATTCATAATTTCAGGTACATTTGTAGGAATATTTGACTCTGCTCTCCGGTTTTAATCATTTATTGCACATTTTTGGTTTCATAACTTTAACGAAAACAATCTTCATTTTTCATATGTTGATACATCCTTCTTTCTCAGTTACTTTCTCAAGGCTAATAGTTCGTTTATAACACAAGTTTAGAAAATTATAACACAAGTTCGATATGAAAATTATAACATGAATTCGATACTTCAGCTGATTTGTAATGCTGAATATTTTAAACCAGAAAAGTTTTTTATTATAAAAATGGAACACAGTATTTAATTGTATTAAGAGGAACTTAACAAAGTAACAAAGCAATAATTACATTAGCTATCATAACGATAAATGAGTGTAATTAATGCAGACGGACTATTTATTCATATTTAGGTGTAAATATCGTACAATATTCAGATTAATTAACATGCCGAATGACGTGAGGTTTTTTTGTTCATTTTCTTTTTGAATTTTGAAACATCAAGTATCGGACGGTACATGCAATAACTTTCAGCATGATTTTTCTTTGCTTATGCTGACATATAA
This sequence comes from Sinohyriopsis cumingii, assembly GCA_028554795.2. Classification (NCBI taxonomy): domain Eukaryota; kingdom Metazoa; phylum Mollusca; class Bivalvia; order Unionida; family Unionidae; genus Sinohyriopsis; species Sinohyriopsis cumingii. The sequence goes on from CM068840.1 coordinate 67,841,939, forward strand.
TAACTCTCATATTTGCTGAGGTCTTTAGACAACATTTCTTATTGCCACCAGCAAATTCATCTAGAACAGCCATCTTAAAATTAGTTTAATTCTGTTTTACTTTCCTTGCATCAAATTTGTAAGTTTTAATGATCCAATTATTTCACAGATTCCGTCATATTACTTTGGTTCGCCTTTTAAATTAATATTGATCCACGTGACCGGATGTAAAATTGCAAACAGTCCGATTTAAAAAGAGACTGCTTGTAAGAACATACTCTGCAAGTCAATACTAAATGGATACTCACAAATATTCATATTTGTTGTATTTATCTATCAGTCACTCTTTCAAACTTATCATCATTTTATCTCGTTTTTAACCAGAAGTATGTTTATGTAATATACGTATGCGAACACACATTGATTCGAGCATATACATACCCATACACCAGATGAAAGGAGACAGACATAAATACAGACAGAAGAGCCACACATGTCCTATGCATGCATAGTGTGTCTAACATCGATATTTCTGCAATTTGTATGCTCTAAAATTTACAACCGTTCAAGGACATAAAATTAAAATAATCGTCAAGGAGACTCGTACGTGCGCCTGTCTGTTCAAGCGTGATTGACATTTGTGCATTTTGAAAAATCTCAAGTTATTTCATGCAACGTATAATGAACAGTAATAGAAAAGCAACAGTCTAAATCAACAAAATAAGAACCTTAAGAAGTTACACTTTTTTTCTCGTTGTCGTTCAATCTTCATTAACTGCTATGATTGAAGCTGTACAAAATAAACATAATTTCATTAATCTTCAAGCGAGATAAATTGCAAGAACTTTTTACGCAGCGATACACTTTCGCACAATCAAATAATACAAACTTGAGCATAAGGAAGTAATGGAAAGATATGAAGTTCTAAAATGGGCAGATACTATTTATTTGAAAGCTGGGAGCAGCGCAAATTAGTGACAGAAAAAAAAGATGTAAACATAATTGACCAAATATTGATAGAATTTCTTTTTAAGATAGTGAGATATCGATTATGCTTGCATAATGTGAGCGGTCTGTCACATTTTCTTGATCTACATTTTCCATCTTAACTGATTGAACTATCCGGAAATTAGTTGCACCGATATACCCTCTGGTGCTTTCAAGGGGAGATACTAACCGTGAAACCCCCTATACTGTCGACACAATCAAACACTCTATTCTCCGAACAAACATTCGCGTACGCATAGCGAACACAATATCTGATGTCCACACAAACGTACGTGAACGCATACAAATACATACTCCAATATCCAAACCAATGCACTCTCTACTATCTTTAACAAGATAAATTGGTGGGATTTCGGATTTACAACATAACACTTTTGAAGGTGATACAAACACAATGTTTAATAACGAATTACTTGAATGAGCAATTAATTGTGATTAATATGTGCGTTTATATAATACAAATATTGGATCAATCAACATAAAACGCACGAACCTAATAACACAAATACAAATAAATGACCTTACACAGTACAAAGAAAAGGTGTGAATGATTGACATTGATTTAACAACGAAACCATACTCAAATTGTATAACAAATGAACTGTTTCACCCATGTAGTAAACTATATTCACTCAAATAGTGAAATGATGTAAACAAAAGGGACAGATATACAAATTCTCTTTACAGTCCCCAAAATAGACTGGGTTTTACAAAAGCCCCAAGATTACCTCATGGCTAAAAGATTACATGTATAGAGTTGCACACTCCGTCACCAGCTCACACGGCTACCAGTCACACTGGTCAATCAAGGTGTCAGTTTTCCAGGTTTGTCAATAAAGCAGTCAGCGCATAGCAATCTCGGTCAGCAGCGCCCGATAACCTGCTACTCGACTAGCAACACCTTACTCAGCTCTATGTTTCAGCTTCACATACGTTACAGTCAATTCCTACGGTTAGCTCTACGGTTTGTACCACGACGACTTGCAGGAATGTCAGGGCAATTCCATCATGTTTGTGGAATGCATTCCTGGTGAAGACGACGGGATTGTGTCTTACCCTAGTCAAATCCATCTGGTCATCTTCGACGACGTGTTAGGAGTAGACGAAGAAGCAACTGAACTGTAGCTTACGCGCAAAGGACATCATCGTAATGCCAGTGTCATTCACATCACCCAACATTTTAACAAAGTAAAGCCCATCGCGCCATCAGTCTGAATGCTCATTAAGTGGTCTTCTTTAGAAGTCCTAGAGATACATCGCATGTCCAAGTCTTAGCAAAACAGTTAGGAACGCCTTGGCTCACTCATGCATAAGACGATGCCACTCAAAACCCACACGTCTATTTACCGTGGATTTAAAACCTACTACCCCCAATTATTTGAGATTTCGTACCCATTTGTTTGACCACTGGTGCCAATATTGAGGGCCTGTCGTGTACACATTCCCATTGTCGACAACAACAACAATTTATAAAAAAGCACGGTCACTTTGGGTCAACATGACGTTCAGTCAGTCTCATATTTCCGTCAAATTGATTCGTTCCTTCTACGGCATCAGTCGCGAAACAAATCCACAAATACGTGCTAGTTTCTTAGAAGCCAGTCTCAAATAAGTCCTACAATCACTGTATGGCATCATTCACATTCCACATCAAACCATACGCTTTTTTGAGAGAAACAAAGTAGCCTTGACACAACTGGCCGATTCCCGCATCGACACTCAAACCAGAAAGCAATCATTTTGAGACCTGGAGATAGCGGTTCTCTATGATGTGTAATCATTCGTTTTCACTTAAAATGGGATCCCAATGGCCCCAAAGTCCTCCCCAAGAAACAAACCACTCTCAAGAAAGAAAACTGGCCCAAAAGAAAAAACGTGCATTGGTGTCACGACAGGTTACATCAACAGATAAAGAAACATTCACAGAAAAAGAACAAAGACAATAGAAAGGACCCCAGAAAACAGCTTCTTCCCGCAAAAGGTCAAAGAACAACAGATAAATAAACATTTACAGAAAAAGGAAACAAAAAGACAATCGAAAAGACCTCAGAAAACAGTTTCTGTCCGCAAAAGGTCATGACCTACAGCGACGGTGACTGCGTCTTCAGTAGCCTCAGGTTCTTCCACTTATCCAGTGCTAGTATTGCCAGCCAAGCCAAATTTGACATTCGCTCTTCCTCATTTGAAGAACAACGAAAACCTGCGTCTTCAGGAATTTCTCCTGCAGCGGCTACACGATCCTCTTTAGATGCAGCGGCAGCTGCTCACAAAGTACATACCCCCAAAATCAAAGTCGTACAGCAAACGGGCTTGTTATTCACTTTATTGAATTTGTCCAAGCTAGAACTGTCCAGATTTAGTCCGTTGCTAACCCCTCCACGACGTGTGATGCCTGTCATCATGTTGATACGACGTAAAGAAAATAAGTGGCGACACATTCAGTATAGAAAAGCCTGCAGTAAAGTTTGGGGATCAGTGTTTTTGGTGATCCTGAACGCCCAAAATGTCCATTAAAAGAAGTGCATACCACACTGAAGCTAATAAAGGAACGAAAAAGAAAAGATGCCTTCCTCGTTTAGCCAACCATTGGGGCATGTTGTCTGTCCTGTCTAATGTTACTTCACCCATGCGAAAACAACTCATTCAAACAGCCTCCAAAGCCACCGTCTTTACCGAGTGCAAATGTTGCCTGAATGTCTTGAAATGCACGATACACTTGTCTCCACATCAGTAATAATGCTTAGCCAAGCATAGACAAATAGTCCTCCCAAAAATATGTATCCTTCAAAAGAAAAACATGCTGATACAATGCGGAGGAATTTTGCCCGTGTTGTTAAGACCCTTGCTGAATGGGGTATTAGGATAAAAAAAGGACCAAGACTCAAACGATCTTAGACATGACCATTGAAATCCGATAAAAAGGACGAAAACTGTCTCTAGTGACATTCAAACGGTGGATGAAATAGCAAAGATGACACGAACAACGGACCCCGCATTTGCCTCCCAATCATCATTCTACCGAAATGTCCCCATTTACAGCACGAATTGGAATCGTTGATGGATCGCAACAATTTGTCAGAAACAGACAATATCAAAGGTACGGTCAACTGTTGCAACGACTGTAACTTTATCACAAGAGAGTTTGAGACGAAACAGCTTTGCCAACTATGAAAGAGTATAAGACCCTGATGAAAACGTTCATCACCACCACCGTCACCACCACCCCCATCGGTCAAGATAGACGCAGTGCCGCGAATTCCTGAGTCATAACAGGTACGAGAAGTATTTCAAACACTATCAGCAGCTCCCGTTCCTATTTAGATTGCAAAGTCCTTGTTGACTCCTCTCCCCACTCCCAAACGAGAAGAACTAAAAGCTTGGGTTCAAAAGATGATTTCCACTCCTCCTTCGACACAATTCAAAAAGAAACAAGGGACACCAGAAGTGAACAAAGAAAAGAAGACCAAAGCCATCCCATTACCACCCCCACCATTGCTACCAATACACTCGACTTTTACTCCAGTGGCTCCTCGAACACGTACAGCGGTTTCCAAACCACCATTTCGCCCAATCCAAAGTAGCATCAGCGAAGAGTGGGCGACTTATTCAAAAATGGAGGTGTTAGCCACCATTTACTACGAGCAAGCCCATCCTGCAGGTTACGGAGGAGTTCAAAAATTGTGTCATGTTGCTAAAACCCGTCTGAAAAGTCTCCGTTTACCTCATGTGCACCGATGATTTCAAGACCAAGCCACTTATACTTTATACAAACCCATTCAACAAGTATTTTCCAGAAGTCGAATCCGAGTGGAGGGCACCAATTATCAATGGCAAGCCGTTTATCCAATGCCTCTCATTTGGCCACTCACAATTTTGGCGACAAATATTTGTTTGTGTCGTCGACGTCTTTTCCAAAATTGACTTTTCGTACCATTGTCTTCCAAATCGAGCAGTTAGCTGAAGCCCTCAAACTTGTGTTGAAACAAAGTGGTCGCCACCCTCTTCGATGGCATGCCGACAAAGGTACCCAATGAAAGAAGCGAGACATTCATTTTTTCAACACTTAGAATCCCGAAAATAAAGCCATAAAAAAATGAACTTTTCATCGCACCTTGAAAGAAAGAATGTGGAAATATTTACGCATCAACACACTCTAAAGTACATCGACGTTTAACTGCATTTAGTCCAAGCGTACAACCATACTTACCATCGGTGTATCGGATGTACCCCCAAAGTAGTGACTCCCGACAACGAAGTGGCTGTTATTGAGCGCCTGTTTGGTACGTCCATGACGGTGGCTGCCCCCAAGAAAGGTGAAGTGTTGGCAGCAACAGATTGAACATTGGCGAAACTAAATTCAACTTTCGACCAAAGGTTACTTACCCAACTGGACCACCGAATTGTTTCGTGTCATTGAACGAGTGCTTGCGCGTCCTCCTGCCGTCTATAAGTTGGAAGACATGAACGGGGAAGTGGTAAAAAGAACGTTTAACTTACCCGACGTACAACGCGTACCAGAAAGGAAGACGAAGTGTATCACATTGAAAGCATTCTCAAACGAAGGACCCGTAAAAGTGGGAAAACACCGTGACAGAGAAATCAAAGTGCCTTATAATGATATTTTCCCGGTTTTGATTCTTGCATCGACTCTTCGCAAGTCATCGACTATAAAACGAAGTAAGCATCATGCCCTTCAACACAGCCTCAACCGCTGCCACCGCAGTGACAACACCTGCACCGAGTTCTTCTCAACAAGATCTACAAAAGCAAAACTTGTGTGGTGGAGAACCTGTGCCTAAAACGAAAATCGTCGTTTTCTTCCAACTCTTTGTCGTGTATTGTGCTATCGGTGCGGCCAATGCCAATTTGAGCTTGCGACAAGGAGACATACAATTGTGGACCACTTTACTAAGCAGTTGCATCGGTTACCTTCTCCCACAACATCAATCATCTTTTAGACACTCCTCTGACCTCGAGTAATACCTCCGACAGCAGCAGAATTCTGGAATTATGAACAACGACAACTAAAGTTACTTAACGTTACCCAGTGACAGTTCCACGGAGGTGTTTCCCAACAATACTTTGTGTTGTTAAACAGCCAAATTACATCAGGCCATCCAATTAGATCACGAAGCCCATTGGGAAGTTGCATTGGTGAAAATGATTTACCCTACACAAATCAAAACCATAACTGAAACTCAAAACACATTCCAGGTAGAAATCATAAACGTCCAATTGCATGAACATATTAATAAAATCGGGTTTTCAGGTGACACAAAGTAAGGAAGCAATTTATCACTCAGTTTCTACACGTTGAAAATTGCGGCAGGCTAATATTATTGCAGTGAACATTTGGTGGACACAATTGCTGACAGGTTCAAGGCAGCGTTTGGCAAAGCCCGGAACAGTGTCAAGTATTACCAATGAGTACTAAGATATGCTGAAATCGGCTTTTTGTTTGGTTGCCCCGGTTTTGAAACCGATGGTGACACAATGATTGCACGCTTTGAAAGATGCCACATTGACACAATGTAACGAATTTCTCCTAAATGCCATCATCAACAATCAAAACCCCAAATAATCTTTCTTGAGAGCAGGCGAACATTTCTTGCTTCAAATGGGCACAGACATTTTGGGCCGACAAGAAATTCCTATAAATACCATGGATGCTGCTAAGTTAATTATACCTGCTTCCCTACGCAACAGCATGGACAAGGCAGACAAAGACTACCAAGACACCATTCCACTGGACATTACACCCATAGAGCTAGAAAGACAAAGTAAAGTAGAATGTTCTGAGACTTAGACATTTTGGATGATTAAATAACAGAGAGAAAAAAGAAAACAAAGTATGCACCAAGAGGCTTACTCCTGTTCCAAGTCGGCACTGGACATGTTTGCCATGCAATCCACCATGATGACGATGCAATAATCCAAATGGGTCAAATTTCATGCCGTCTCCTCCGTCTCTTCTGAAATCAAATTACAGCCCGAAAGATTACATCGATCTGAATAGCAGTTTCTTGTACTTGAAATTAAAAGTGATCGATATATCAACGGACGGTCCTGATATAATGGACGAAGATAAAGTAGCCCCCGTCAACAATATCATGCTTTATCATTCATTCCTTGTTCCGTGGAGTGGATATGTACCTGAATAACAATCTGGTCAGTAGCAGTAACTTACTCTTACCGAGCACACCTGGAACATCACTTGACGTACGGAAAGGAAGGGACGAATACCCATCTAGCTGTTTGTGTAGTATGGAAACCTAGCAAATTCAACAGTATCGATTTGATTGAAAATAAAGAAACAAACCACAATGTGGGATACAACAGTCGAAGAAATAAAAAATTAAAGGACCCAGCACAATTTTAGATCTGATGAATCATTTGCATTTAGATAGGTTCTTGCAAGAGAAGTATTTTCTGAACGGATCGGATGTCCGCCTGAGACTAAATCGTAGCAGTGCCAACTTCCATTATATATCTGAGTCTGCCTATTACGAAACAGTTTTTCAAGATATCAGACTTTATGTACGACCCGTGGAAATGTTACCTAAAGTGGGAACGGACATCATTCACAATTTGGGCAGAACGACAATCAATTACCCGATACGACGCGTGGAAGTGAAATTTTACCATTCCCACTGGATATCAATCGATGAATCGAAGATCATTTGTTCCAAGGACAGTTACCCAAACGTTTGATCATTTGTATCGTCAAACATACAGCCATTAATAGATTATTCGTGGAAAATCCTTTTGAGTTTCAGCTCTACAACGTGTCCAAGATCGAAGTCAATCGAGATTGCAAAGCCTTGTGTACCAGTCCTTTCGAACCTGACTTTTGTGACGAGAAGTATTACTAGAGAACGTACTTGTCCTTGTATGAAGCCACGGGACAGTTAGACGCCAAACACCATTCACGGCATTACGTAAGGGGATTACGCAGAAGGTTACACTTTGTGGGCCTCTGATTTCACTCCAGACCGAGGCAGCGACGAGGGACATTTATACCTATACAATCAGGCCAAATTCGTGTGGAACTTAGTTTGCAAAGCCAATACCCGTAAACAACACGGTGAATGTCATCTTGTATGACTGTTTCGATTATACGGTAGAAATCAACATTTGGAGAGAGGTCATTCAAGACTATTTGAAACTACGGAACCCTGTAATCAATCTTTAAAAAGTGGAGAATCAATGGCAGTGAAATGGGATGATACCGTTGAAGTAGAACCCAAAACCAAAGACGAAGAGGACATAGTGATGAAGTCTAGATAGCCAAAAAATGACTAAAATTTATGTTCCTGTTTTGCTAAACACCTAGCAGAAACAATTACGGAATTGATCAAGAAAGATTATATGGATGTCAAAACTATCGTCCCAGTCAAATCCAACACGACAAATGCCAGATGCTGAGTCAGGAAAAAAAATGGGACAAGTATCCTGACGACGCTTGGAGTCTCATCTCGGAAGAAGTCGTGTTTCATCAGTGGTAGTGTGGAGTATTTGGAACCGTATGGATTGCGACCTTTGGAAGATGTCATCATCGGCTTCATGAGAAGACATTCCCAGACGACACGATTTAATACCTTGAAATTACAAGACACAGATTAAATGGCGTGTAAACAATATTGTGTGTATATTCTTCATCAACGCAGTCTTGGATATTTTTTAAAACATTTTGTGACTTATTTTCATCGTCACTCTTCCACAAACGTTGAAAAAGTAGATTGATGGTTTTGCGACCATTATGGTTATCTTTTGCCGTTAACTAGTGTACATCAATGGCCCAATGACTTCCATCAGTGTAAGTCTAGCCTGACTTCACAAAATTATCAACCTTGCCAAAATACTTTATATGTTTGAAAAATTATTTGTTTCTTTGAAAAAATGCTTATGGGAAATTATTGGTTGTTAGTTGTTTAAAGATTGTTTTCAATTTTTATCATTATACATGCTCCTAGGCTTCTCTCTATTCCTCGTCCTAAAATGAACTCTAGAGAATTGCGACCCAAATAAACATAGATATGTTTTGTACTACATCCGTGCTCGAACCATATAAAGCGAGGAAGTCTCCAGTCTGATCATCCATTGTCGACACGTTCACCTATGACTATGCCTTCGAATTTAGGTAAACTAAACGAAGCCTACGTGTATTTTCATCGGGGTAGGCAAAGCCTGATATCCAGACCAGAAGAGAAATAGAATGTACGTATGCCGAAAGTAGCAAAAGACCTGAGAAAAGATGTCATCAGACAGGAAATCAAGAAGGAGAAATAAGAGTGGACGGAAAAGTACGGGCTTCAGAAGCAGAGACACCAGCATCAGCAACGTCAGGAACTAGACAGATGATTTGTCGACTGCTGTGTAGACATGAAAGAGTTTTCCTTCTCCTTCCGAAGAAACTGACCCTATCCTGTGGGAAAGCCTGCCATCTGACTGCGACGCAATCTTGCACGATAAAAGATTGCCATAACTCCCCGTCCACAAAATAACTTTTTCATGGTTACCCCAATACTCTAGAAAATATACTATTCAGATTGCCAATTAAAACGAGTGTGGCGTAGTTTGACTACACAAACTCACCGACTTCACTGATAAGTGTGTGCATTTGTCTGTTTGTAGGTCAGAATAAAGACAGAGTGCGGATAATTGGAAGAAATAATTATTATCTCATTCGTTTTGTTAAAAGCAATACCTTAACAAGCAGGACAATCTGAAATTGCTCAGGCCTAACTGATTCGTTCTCACTAATTCATATGGAAAGGTAGAAATTGTCAATGGAAAGCATTTCACGCCATATACGTGTTTCTTTTTTATTATGCTCTTCTATGACTGAAGAAGAAGACTGCATGTTCCACCCATTATGAAATATAATTTAAAAACCCAAAACAGACAAAATTATAATTGTATAACATGCTCTCATTGAAGACGGTCAGGTAGTCTATTTGTTACAACTCATGCATGACAGCTTCAAAGCAAACTGGTATCAAACAGCTTGATAGAATTTATTTCAGGAATTGCAAAAGTTAATAACATTGACAAATGTTATGTAACCCCCGGAAGAAAAAACAAACTAGCCATCACCGCCTCACCACTATCACCACCAAAACAATAATAAAATGGAATGGTCTGTACTTTCAATGCACAAACATGATTTCGAATGAGCAATGTAGTGCAACAAAATGATGAGATATTAGGAAAGAACAGGCTGAATAATTAGATTATTTAATTAACGAATCCATCTACTTTATTAATAGCCAGTCCATGTGTGTTTAACAATGTGGAAGAGTAAAATGTATATCTTTTCAATTTCAAAACTACACATCGGCTGTATATGAATATTGGGCACAAACTATTTCGATTCCTAAAACCAAGAACCATTTTCTAAATGTGAATGGTATGCACGGGTAATTGTTTTTATTGGAAGAAACAAATTATTACAGTGCTGTTAACCCATGCTTTCTTCATTCATTTATCATATGCTTTTTGTTTTGTGGTGTTTGTTTTCGCTTCTCAACGTGAGGTTTATATTTGCAGCGAAAATTACTACTCCATGCAATTATTTAAATTTATGTTACACCTACGCCATAAGAAGAAGGTGGGTACTTATAAATATCAATTTCCTATACTATTTGCTTTTTAAGTCAGAGCAAACGTGATAGTACGTTTAACATGCGTACAGCTATTCTCAACACTAAAATATATTCTACTTTCGGTTCCTAAGTGATCAACACTCACGCACACAACTAGAGAGAGAAAAAAGTGTATGCGTCTAGTTTTGTTGTTTTGGTTTTTAACTGCATATCAACAAGCCAAATGCAGTTTATTATCGAGGCAATCGGATAGATGCATCACTATCAGAATTACACCGCAGCTGACTGTCTGTTTCTATCTCAGAATGATTCGATCTCTTGATTGATGATGACATTTGTTTCAAGTATTTGATCTTAATTGAAGACACACTATCATGCGCACACCAGTGCTTTTAGTTTATTTACTTGTTGTAATTTATCTACCTGGATGTATTTGTCTGTTTTGCAGTTATACCGAGACCAATAACATCACTACTACTACTACTACTACTACAACTACTACTACAACTACTACTACTGTTACTATAACAGGAACACTTCTTTTTCTCGTAGACGCTTTATGTGCTACTGTGCCAGCTTTGGATGTTATTATTATTATTATTATTGTTGTTATTATTATTATTATTATTATTATTATTATTAACGCTAACTTTTATGTTCAACTTTTTTCTTATCACCGACTGCTCCGGTGGCCTAAGTTTAAAAGCGTCCATCGGATGCTGGAGGTCACGGGTTCGAAACCCGGCTGAGTCATATCAAAGACGGATACAAATAGTACCATCAGTTGCCTCACTTGGTGCTCAGTATTAAGAGACTTGTGTTAGTGCTCGTCGGCCAGGCGTCAGGATATGTGACTAGGTGGGACATGATGCTACATGTCTATGGAATGATGCCCCAGTGATGGACATCACTATAAACTGCCACACTGCAAACATCCTAGCGATATGACTGAAAATTGATAAAGCTACATTAAAATTCCAAATCACACACACAGACACAGGCAAATACCTATTCTAATCACCATTCGACAGGCTATTGTTAAGGATGTCAATACACATCTCTATGAGGATGGCTATTTATATTAATAAATCCGAATGAAGGAATTATATAATTTTGTTTTGCAGATAAAACTGCGAATGATTCATACATCTTACTAAGTATTGTACTTACAACTACTAATTACATTGTATAGTTTGAAGGTGTCGTGTCATTAGTGGTTGAAACGCAGTCTTGATAACATCGAACCAGGGGTTCATATAGAATTAATTGTAGATGTGATTTCATAATTTAGCTATGATGTGAATTGAGTGACATCAAATGTCTGGATAAAAATATTAAAAGTTAGAATCTATGGAATGATACTCAAAAACGAAATCCATATATGTAGTCTCTACAATGTGTTTTGCTCTATGTAAATTACGCTAGAAAATAAGGAAATGCTTACATCGCTTTGATAAAGAACAGAAGGTTGATCAAGTAATATACGAAGGCGGAGTTTGCTTGGAAAACGATCAATTTTGTATTAGTATATTTGCCGCAACGAACTTACGAGCTTAGTTGTTTTGACATGTTCACCAACCGTCTAGAATTAGTTAGCTCGCTCTATCAGATGGGAAATAAGTCAATGCTTCAGGAACGGGAACCAAAGAGGAAACTCCTGTATGTGCGAACTATTTAGGAACCAGCATATCGTTGGTACTAGCCCTTGGGACTGTTTCTGGTTTCATTGCCTCTTTGGTAACATTGATTTTTTAGACCATACTTGTGTTTACGCCTAACATTTACAGAGAGAGAGAGAGAGAGAGAGAGAGAGAGAGAGAGCTTTGAAACCTCTTACTTAACTGTTTGCAGACAGTAACGACTAAAAGCGATGCCACTTGAATTTTACATTTGACTCATTTAGTTTTTATCTCGTGTAAAATATTAAAAATGGGTCTGAAGATCGAAAATGGTTGAGTCCACCTCTCCCCATCTTTGCTTGTCATATTTTAAAAGAGTGCAGAAAAAAACTGCGGCAGCTGTGCAGCTGGCTTGCATTCTACACTCTTTACCTCAAGAGCTCCTGCTCTTGGCTAAAACGGAATTGGACACCTTGTGATCGGTGGTCCGTTTGTTATTTTCGTGAGTGGATATTTGTTAGCTTTGTCTAGGATACTCGTGAACTATTCTTGCCCACATAGAGTTATCAAGTAGGACCTTATATATATATGTTTTATGATTGTTCGTAGCTATGTTTCAGCAAGATCACTATGGAACGTCGTCGGCTAAGTTAATTTCGGCAACATCAATGAGGCCGCCATCTTAGCACTGCGATCTTATGGGTAAGTGAAGTGCAGGCTGCAATGATTGTTTTAATATTCCACTCAACGCTCACCTATAATACGAGAGATTTCTTTAGATAGTACGGCATTGCCGTTTAGGTTAATTGACTTGAACAATCTTCCATCTCGCCAACTACATTCGGCTAAAATGTGGTAACTCAGTTTTGGGTATAGGTACATTATGAGCAGCGTGATATGAAAATTTGTTTGATCTGGACGGGGGTGGATGGGATAGCACACGGACGCACACCTCTAAGCTATTACTGTGGGGTATTGGCATTCTCGTATTTAAACGGATGTACACTATTGTTATAGTCGTCTCTGCTCAGACTATATACTGTAGTTTAAAACCATATTTTGGCAATAGATAATCGCCAACGTATTAAGAGTGACAACAATTACCCCACCGTCCACACCTCTTTGTTGAACAACCTTCTCTTTAGGTACGGTGCGTTATTAGTGCCAATTGCTGCTTTTATGATTGTATACAGTCACGCATAAAGTAAAGGCACAATCGGTGATCGATGCATAAGCACATGTCCAATCGCAAACAAGAGGTGTCTTTGATCACATCACAGCAGACATCATGCTAGCAACAAAATGTCCATGTGCACGTACAGAAGTAAATCTTTGCTATGGCGGTCTTAGCTCAGACTGTAAGCAAAAAAGTCACATTTCGCCTATAGATAACCGCACACGTATGAAGACTGACTTCAAAATTCATGCCATCATGCAGAATCTTTTGTTGAATAGCAGCAGTCAAATTTATTTCAAGTACTGTAAGATAATAAAACCAATTTCAGCTGCCATGATTGCGCATAGATATTTTTTTTTTGCTGAAGAAACACAATAAAAACAAGGGAACAATTGTTGTTGAATGCTTTCTGTAGTATCCTGGTCAATAAACATGTTTTTCAGTACAGTGAGAACCATTGCTTTCAGTGGATCAGTCTGTCATCCCATTATCCACTGTTAGGGCCAATAAGTGCGATGCTAAGAATCGAACGTTTTCCAATGTGACTATAACATCCCACATTACAGGGATGTGCATGCGCTTGGCTAATGTAACTGCCATAATGACCACATTTGTCTCAACTGTGTCTTTAAAAACCTTGCTTTACGAGCAGGAGGATTCGTGTATACTCATGAATTGTATGCAGAGAAATCTGAGCAATATCCGGGCTAAGAAGGCATCATAGTGTAGTTATAAATGCTAATAGGTTGTTGTTGTCCATGGCCAAGAAGAAGAACGACTCAGGCTCGTTGTCAAAAATGTAAAGAAACGCTTGATGATTTGGGGCCGGATAGGATCAATGCGTCCCTTAACTCCCTTCCTACTCTGGATTTGTGCGCCTGCTTTCAATCTGTACGGGAGATATTCATCGCAAACAGCATCGGTGCTGCTCGCTATCTACAGTGAAGAAATCATGTATGGTAGGAAGATGTATGCTACATACTCACTGCATATTATTTCAGGGCCAAGTAGTAGCATTGGAACAAGAGCATCGCCATTTAGGATAATGAGTTCAGCTGTGGGATTGGAATCTCTGTGCTTTGCCGTGAATGGGTTGTCATAACAACCTACTAAATGCTATTGATTTAGAATTCTCATTGTGACCATTTGTGATTACGCCTCTGGAATGGCTGGTTCTATTTACAAAGAGCTTGTCTAGGTCTCCATCTTGTTTGTGCGACCCAGTATTAAAACTGGAGAATATGGAACAGTCGTTTATATGCAATGATATCCACAGCCGCCTATCTGACTTCACATTAAGTGGAAGTTTACTACAGACTGTAGATTGTTCCTGTTGGTCGGATCAGTATTAAATTGTTGTTCTTGTTGTCTAGGGTTTAACGCCATTTTTCAGCACAAGATATGCTATACATGGCGGCCAGCATAACTGGTGGAGGAAGAACCCTGGAAAACCCAGGGAAGAACCACCGACCAACGAGAAGCTACTGGCAGGCTTTCCTAAGTAACCACACTAGCAGAGCCTTGGATTCGAACCCACGCAGACAGACGTGAGATGGCAGTGATCCGGAACGGTGAGCGCTTTAGACCACTCGGCCACTCGAGGCCTCCTGATATGTAATGGAATGTGTCTGATTGGCAAGGTGCTGTTCTCGAATCCACATGCCATCAGACCCATAGGCGTCCACCTGAAGAAAACACCACCAAAACGTAGCACTAGAATCTACCTACTCCACAAACTGACAGCCTCAACCTGGGGCACTAGTGCTCAGAAACTCAAGACATTAGCGCTGGCTCTCTGTTATTCGACAGTCGAGTATTGCGATCCAGTCTGGGCTCGATCATCCCATACTAAGTTAATTGATGTCCACTCAACACAACAATTCGCATAATCTCTAGACCACTACGTCCAACTGTTCTACCATAGCTACTGGTACTCAGCAACAGTCTTCCGCCACATCTGCAGCGCCACTAATAATCACAAAAATGTTGGCAAAGGTCTATACCAGTAAGAATCTTCCGCTGTACATGGACATCACCTCACATACAGTTGTCCGCTTGGCTTCGAGACGGCCAATCTTGTTAGGTTCGTTGGCGGATACTGTGACAGCTATTTCGACATGATGTCTTTCAGCAGATGTTGTAAACCACTCTCTCGTAGCTGTGCCATCTGTCTTCCCTCCTGGTCACAACCTCTCACGTCATCTGTGGAATGCGTTGAAGCGACTTCGGACAGGACGTGGAGGTTGTGCAGTTAACCTTGTCCAGTGAGCACAGGCTACCAAGTCGTCCGATTGATGTGTAGCTCTTCAGATAATGTCACACGTTGTAATATCTACCTATGTATCTATCTATGTGTATATATATATATATATATATATATATATATATATATATATATATATATATATATAAGATTTAGCGTCTGTTCATAGTTGTAGGAATTGTGTGTGTGTGTGTGTGTGTGTGTGTGTGTGTGTGTGTTCATGACAACTGTCTGCATCGCTGTATTCTTTTCAATATAATAAGTTTATTTACTAGACATTACACCACAATGGGTCATTTCTAGAGGTAGTTTTTAGCAGACAAAAGGAGAAAGCAAATCCTGATGCAAAATAAGCTTAATGTAGTTTTACAGCTGGCTGTTAATACTATTTGGAATAATTGTTATTTTTGTACATTCATGTTAAAATAAAGCATATGATCAAGAGCAGTAACACATGTGTCAATATATTTTAAACACTTATTCAATATCTTTGTTCAAGTGTAATTACGAAATGGGATTTATTATAGGAAAACATTAAGATTAGATAATGTTTATTCGTATAAAACGTTTAACTAGCCCACTTTATAAAGATATTGCAACACATTGCATCATTTCCAGAGACACTTTAGAGTGGACAAAATTAAAACAGCAAGCACTAATGGAATATAAGCCTCATGTAGTTTTACATCTGCCAATTATAAATGCTCCTTAGATCAATTGTCATGTTTTGCACGTTCAAGTCAGATTTAAGTCTAAGATCGAGAACAAAGATTCCGGTATAGATGTCGTTTTCTACCATTTTTGAAGTGAAATGACGAAGTGTTCATTTACTATACCTGTTTTTAGAGGATACACTAGCATTTTCTTTACATGTACGAACCGTTGAGCTGACCAAATGTATAAATGAAGAATAAATACCCAACGATAGTTTACGCAATCAAATGTTGTAATTGATCCACTGAAATAAACATGTTCTGATTGTAATCCGTTATCAGTAAAACTCTTTCATGTCAAATTCAAAACTAAGATAAAATGCAAAGTGTACCGTGAAATGTTTGCATTTCTATTGCACAACATAGCAGGATAGCAACTTTTATAGATCATATCACTGCCGTAAAAAAATACACCATAGTATGTAACATGTCAACTCAGTGAATAAATTTTGCCTTCTCTAAGAACTCAATGGGTGATGTTAGGTGTAATACAGTAAATGAAAGCTATGTACATGTAACACTTCGAGGTACCAATGTCGTCGTCTATGAAAAAATTAATCTGAATAAGTTGAATTTTGCACTAACGATGCTACATGTGATACATTTCGGAGGAAGTAAATATAATGGTAGCAATAAATTCGTATTAAAATTGTTAACCACCATCGATATATTAACAAGAACCACAGCAATAAGATACATTCTAGGGTTTTGTAAATTATTATTTGTAGGAACTGAAAACTACACGATAATTTCCAGCATTTTGATTGATACTTGGGAGACTTTTTCATGATTCTGTAGTGCGAGCACGTTCTGGCTGAATTAGATTCTCATTTCACGATATATATATATATATATATATATATATATATATATATATATATATATATATATATATATATATATATATATATATATATATATATATATATATATATATATATATATATATATATATATATATATATATATATATATATATATATATATATATATATATATATATATATATATTCATAGAAGGCATGCTGTTGCAAAGTACATGTAGCACCAAGAAATTCGAGATAACAGCTAATTGATCGAAATCTAATTGGAAAAATGACACAGAAATTCTCTGTCTCCTACGGGGATGAGTACAGAATTTCATCCAAATTAGCACTGCATATAAACGTTGTTTGAATTGTCATCAATATTACGTTTACTGTTCAGTTTTAAGCGATTTTAGCACACTTTAAGGCATGTTATATTTGAAATATGAAGTTTATATTAATATCCAAAATTTCTGTTCAGAGAATGAGCTCCAAGAATGTTCAGGTCATGACTTACCACAGTTAGGTAAATAGTCTTCTCACCATTTTATGAAGCTGAGTGTCGACATTATTTGTATTCTATTTTTGGTGATATAAGCTAACATAATAGTTTCTTTAATTGTGCCAAAAAATTCGCCTGAACTAGTCATCAAAATATCTCAGTGCTTGAGAAATGTTTCATTAAGGAAACGTAGTAATCAATCCTTATAAAATAAAGGAGAAATACCCTATTTTTCTGTACTTACGTTCTCACGATTTTAAATATACTACCCCTTTAACAGGTATTTTTTCTTCTTTTTTATTCAAATATATTCCATTCTTGTTAATTATTTATATATTTCTTTCTTTTTGCTTCAATCATTAATGAATTTTTGCATAGTCTTCTTCTCTTCATCTTTTAGTTTGTGTTTTGTTCCTGCCTTCATTTGAAAATTTTATTCTTTCTACATACCTTTGCCCACTTTGTCAGTCTTCTCCAGACATGTAAAGGGTTGTATCAAATCTGTTTTTTAACGTCTACACTTAGAGGCTGTTAATAGGTATTATTTAATACTGAGTATGCAATAGAGTTGACCAGATATACATTACATTCGACATATGTGACCACATTAATGAATTGTACAGCAACAAAACATTCCGTTTATAGATTTAGCACAATAACGCTTTAATGACGCCAAACAGTATATTATCTTTATATGTGCTGAAATTCGCCTATTAATATAAACATCTTATCAAAAACAATACACCATGTCGTGTATGCTCTGATCGGAATGTAAATGATTGGTTCCCATGTGCATTTGTTTTAAATGCCAATTTCATTACAAAACAGCACAAGCAAAATAGAATCAAAGTCTTTCTGC
This sequence comes from Sinohyriopsis cumingii, assembly GCA_028554795.2. Classification (NCBI taxonomy): domain Eukaryota; kingdom Metazoa; phylum Mollusca; class Bivalvia; order Unionida; family Unionidae; genus Sinohyriopsis; species Sinohyriopsis cumingii. The sequence goes on from CM068840.1 coordinate 67,860,470, forward strand.
ATGTACAGTTAATCATATTTTGATAGATGAATATATACATTCGCATCGTCCGCAAGGGGGTAAATAACTCATTTAGCTATTTCTGGTTCATTGTTTGCACAAATGATGAGGAAACAACTTTGGTCCCAGTGCAATATCTCGTGGAACAACTTCTGCTGACTTATGGCTTTTAATTTGCTATTAATTTCATACTCTCTAAAATAAGCTGTTACCATAAAACGTAATATTTAACCTTAATGTTCACAATTTTCCACTTCGGTATCTGCAATAATCATGAATTCGCCGAATGTTTGTATTATCTTCCATATGCATATAAGATAGAAAATAATTGTAATTTTGCTATTAATAGCATCGACATACAATATGCATAGCATGTTAGTCGTGTGTTTTCAATTGAATTTTCAGCACAAAATCGATGTATTTCTATCTCGTGTGCGAAATATACATATTTATACATACCAGTATAGGAAGACAACCTTGGAATTTATTGCATGTATGTATGTATGCAGAAATACATATCTATATATTTTCGTCTCCCAATAAAACAATTACTAGATTGTGCACATAATGTAGGTACGGTAAATACTGTGCATACGATTTTAATGCAATATATTTAGTGGAAATTAATTGGTTACTAGTTGCAACGATTCAGTCTGCCAGTATTAGTTAGATATATTTATGTTATGAGTGTGGCCTTTGTAAATGAAGTAAGAGTAAAATGGCCTTTTGTTGCATTGTGCATGACGCTTTGAATTTGCAACACATTCTATCATGCGGGTTTATCTAGTTACGTGTTACAGTCAGGACATAACTAAGTAGAATACTATTAGAGCGCTAAATAGACTTGGTGCATCTTTGAAAGAAACGAAAAGCAGCAGTATCAATAACAACCAAATGGCCAATAAATCCCCTATCGATACTTTAACCTCTGAAGTGTTGATACCATTTATACAATTTCATTAACAAAATCTTACTTAAAAGTGTACTTTTCTTCGGTCAAGCTTAACCGCTTCGGTGGCCTAGTGGTTAGATCGTCCACCTCAGATGCGGGAAGTCCTGGGTTCGATGACCAGCCGACTCATATCAAAGACTTACAAAAATGGTACTAACAGCTGTCTCGCATGGCGCTAAGCATTAAGAGGTTAGTGTTAGGACTAGTCGGCCTGGTGTCAGGATAATGTGACTGGGTGGAACATCATGTCACATGTCTGCGGCATGATGTCCCAGTGCTAGACATCACTATAAACTGCCACATTGCAGACATCGTAGCGATATGACTGACAAATTGTTAAACCTACTTTCAAAATCAAAATCACACACACACACACACCGTCCTTGGACACATTCAAAGGTATTGTTGTACCCGATAATGCTATTCATATGAGTAGGTAATGTAGTTGGTATTTCTTTCATGTTCGAGCATATGACGTTTCCTTCTACATATAACGATATAGCCTTTCTACAAGTAATTCAAACTGAACTTACCGTACTGGTTAGAGTTAATATATAAATGGTGTAAAATGATGTTAGAAAATGAATGTATTACTACAATTATATATATCTTCTGTGAAATTGATTTTAAGTAGCATCCTAAGTACACATTTTAACTTAGTAAGATTAGTATTTTATAGTCAAATACGTTTACTTGAAATACGTATTATAAGTACAGAATTTTCTTTGACTATTACATCTAACTCGAAGAACGTGTTATAAGCACATCATTGTCATTTAATGTATTACACCTATCTCGAAGTAACTGCAATAAGTACATAATGTTCATTTAATATTTAACACCTAACTTAAACCATTGACTCCTTAAAGAAGTCGACATGTATTCATTCATTTCACACTGCAGTGAATTTATAATTTCAATGCTACATAATACTTTGCATTTTGCGCGGCAGTGAGATGCGCAGGAAAATATGGTATCCTGATACGTGGTGCTAAACAAATGAAAGTCTTTAACGGTACACTTTGAATGATTCATATGCTGAATTTCACATGAAATAGTTTCTTTCAGATCACGATAATGTTGTTTATTTGAGTGGATCAATTACATCATTGGATTATAATCAGCGTTCGTTTTATATTGTTACTTTGTTTATAAAGTAGAACAGGTCAACGTTTGGTACAAGGAAGGAAAATGTTATCTTAAGTTCTTACGACAGATATAACTAAACCTATTTCATCATTACCCTTCAGCAAATGGTTAGAATAATATTTACACAGGTGTCATCTCTCTTGGTCTTTGGCTTAAGTCTGACATGGATGTACAGCATAAGACAATTGATCGAAATAGTTTTAACTAATGAGCAGCTGCACAAATACACGAGGCTTATTTTACTAAGTGTGTGTACTTATACTTTTGTCTGCCCTAAATTGTCGCTAGAAATGATCCAATGTGTTATAATTTATGTATAAAGTGGGGCACGTAAACATTGTACACAAATAAGAAAAGAAAATATTCAGATTCTTATGACATATCTAAGAAAAGGAACTTTGTCTTTAAAATTCAATAAATGGTAAAAAAGACAATTCCACGGTAGTCATTGTTCTCAGTCTTGTATTTCAATCTGATATGGATGTACAAAACATGACAATTGATCCAAGTAGTATTAATTAATTGGCGCTGTAAAACAACAGGATGCTAATTTTTAATCTGTATTTGCATTTATACTTTTGCCTCCTTTACATTGGTACTAGAAATGATCCAATGATTAATAAATTAATAATACTGAAAGGAATCAACGATGTAAAAAAATGTTTGAGCGTACACACTAATTCTGCAACTACAGTGTTCCGACCAATAAACTGTTTTACATAGATTTAAATTTTTGATCATCAAATATAAAATGATTACAAATTAGATTTCCATACGGAAACCACGAAATAGAACATTTGTCAGTATTGAAACAGGTCTTTAAGCTTTGTGATGCCTAGAACATTTGTCAGTATTGAAACAGGTCTTTAAGCTTTGTGATGCCAAACACTGATTTTCGGATCTGAACCTGATTTCATTGAATCGCATCAAGAGTCTATATGCGAATATGTCAAAGGAAATTAAATACAGGATAAAAAAGCAAACGTAGATAAAATGATGTTATACAGATCGAAGTTTACGAAATGTATTATAGAAGAAAATTAAATCTTCCATTAAAGATTGGACTCTATACAAAGTTTTCATTATATATATATATATATATATATATATATATATATATATATATATATATATATATATATATATATATATATATATATATATATGGACCTGCTAGAATGATAAGAAACTGCAACTATCTATCTATCTATATATCTATTATCTATCTATCTAACAATTTATATCTGAATGTTTCTTATTTACAACTAAACATTTATAACTTAAATTAATGAAGCCGAAAGTATTAAGACTCTAGTTATAAATGTATGGAACTATGTGTTTCCAAGGTGTGTATTTAATATATAAAAATGTGTTTGAATCTAATGTATCTCCAAACGAATTTCCTTGATAGGTCATTTTCAAGTAGCAATCCACAAAGAAATAAGTCTCATATCAGTTGCGTTATTGTCACAAAAAAACATTTAAATGCAGGCTTACAGCCCTTATACAACATCCAGTGTCTACAATAAAAAAGTCAATTGAATTTTTCGACACCATCATTAACATATCTATTAAAGAAAACATTGTATATTGTTTGAAACTGTTATTTCAAATTCCATCAAAATTCACCCACTTTATCTGGAAAATATAAAACTTCTTTATCATAGAGCACAAGTCAGGAATTCCAACTACCTGTTATGCTAAATTGTTTTGCCATCACATCTGAACATCATAATTTTCGTTATAACGAGATGTGATACGTTCATTTTAAATATGATTGTTAATTTCTTTCTTGTGATTATACATCGATCCTCTTGTTACAAAGCACCCCCTCACTCGCGCATATCTCTTTCTGAAATCCATAATCAACACCGTCCTAGACTGAATCCGTCAAATGAACGAATTGCTTGCGCTTTTCTTATTGTGTGTTTGAATATACGCTGGTTTCCTTCTCGAATTAGTAACATATAAGAGTATCCGGTTACTTACTTGAACTCTGTTTATTTATGAATCGGACGCAGTTATTACACACTAAACTAAATTATCCATCGATACTGTTTTACATCAACACTGTTTAACGTTCTAAATCGTCAGGTATTATATCCAATTTCACGGATTCAAAAAAAAAACTTGTAAGCTAGTGAATTTGAGTTTTAGAGTTTATATGTATAACTTTCCATACCATTCTTGTAACTACCTACTTGCAAATCGCTGAGTAACAATATCAATCCTACTGATAATTTTGAAATGTACAGCCATGTAAAATGCTATTTCAGTTATAAGTTTGCTTAGACGGAACGATTTATCACAGACGGTGTCAGATATATATATCCTTCAATACAGGTGGTGTTATATTATAATAGGATGGCTGTTGCTGTTTGCGTTTCATAGTGAACTATGTATTTCATCTATTTGATCTTTGCGAAATTCCATTTATTTTCATTGGAATCCTTTCTGTCACAATACTCATCGTATATCTTTCATTGTATTAGCACACAATCTTTATGACAATCGAAAGAGAAGAGAGTCATTCATATAGTCTCTGTGATGGAAGGTAGTGAGATGACTATGACCTAAAATGTCAAAATAGACGTCACAAAAGGTCAACAAGACGATTCTGATACTGTTCAAATACTTACTGCAAAATATGGTATGTTATAGTGCATAATCTGTAAGTTGTCTTCTAGTACTGTGATGATTAGATAAAACATGTCTCTGTTGGGGTGGTATGGTCTGTAAATCCTGATATGGTAGGGATACATAGATTATGTATGGTGTGTAAATTTGCGGGATGGAGTAAAGTTGAATGATTGGATACGCTGTACTAGTGCATAAGGATTTGTACAAACCTATAGCCATCATCTTCATCACTCGAATGTCAGCGGAATACCAGCGTAGCGATGAAATCTAGATTATCAAATGAAGGGTTAATTAGATAGATTAACGTTTTCAAGAATACTTCAATACACGTTTATGTTTAACTAAATGTTATGTTCATTTAACGTTTGATCGTTCTCGTAAATGATATTGAAAACCCTACTGACTGTTGTTAGATTCTGCTCCCATGAAAGATTCTTCAGGACGAGCCAGTTACCAACTCCAAGTCATTTTTAAAAGATATTTGTTCATATATTTCTCGATTGTACCTTGTGCTCCACGAAATTGTGTAGATAAATTGTTGTCATGAAACATCGTTTGCGAGTTAGCCGCACGATGCACTGTTTTATTGACATTACGGTTTTAAATTTAACTTCTTAGTGGGATATTAGGAACATGTAGTGATCATATCACTCGAATTTTCAAGTATCGGCCATGTAATTCAAATTTGTCACATCTGTTTTGGATAGGACTTGTTTCAAACATTTGTTGATTAGCGGAGGATGTATTTAGTTCGATTGTGAAGTATATCTCCTTTGTATGATGTGGCCCAATGTAAAAGAGGTTATCCATTTGTATAGAACAAAACATTCATCGCATTCAAAAATAGAACCAACTATAATTTGTATCTAATATTGTGCAATTATCTCCATGGCAGCATAATAACATTTAAATAAGATGACGGGAAGTTATCTGCACACACTCATTCGTATCAAAATGTAAATTGCTTTAAAATCAGTGTCGCGTAGAACCAGCTATTGTTGTGCAGTGTATTTCATTCTAGCATAAGCAATATTAATACAGAAGTTAAAAGTATATTCCATGTCTGCGTATCTAAAACAAAGTTTCACTATTTCGCTCACTGGTGCATATTCTATACTAAAATATTGATTTCGTTGAAATAGGAAATTCTTGTTTCACCAATAAGTGGTGTGATCTTGTGAAGTGCTAATATCGAAATGAGTCAAACGTTAATGAGCCTAATTGGCCTTTAAAAATGAAGCTTTATGAAACTTTTAAATAATGTCATATGGTAGTTTATCAATAACCGGCATTCATGTATTTAGCTATTTATTTAGCTATTTATTTATTTATTTATTCATTTATTTATTTTATTTATCTATTTAATTAGCTATTTATTTATTTATTTATTTATTTAGCTATTTATTTATGTTTTTATTTATAATCATAGTATTTATGGTTCCGTAATCCTTAATATATATATATATATATATATATATATATATATATATATATATATATATATATATATATATATATATATATATATATATATATATATATATATATATATATATATATTCATTTTAGCATGCGACACAACATTTAAAAGCGAATTTGTACTTTTGAATGATTTTTCAAATTACATTAAGTGTTGTCCCTCTTAAAGCTGATAACTATCGTTTCGCTTGTCTAGATAAGATTTAACAATTTTGAGTGCAAACAATTTCAAATGTGAAAAATAAAGCACAGCAGTTTGCATTCAGTAAAAAGGAAGAACATGGATGACACTATAACATCGGTCGGTCAAAATATCAAGCACAATGCTTATATTTGTTGTGCAATAGATAGATAGATAGATAGATAGATAGATAGATCTTTACGCTGCCAACCATAAATTAGAATTTAAAATTTATAACGTTTCGTTTATAACCATATTATCTCAATAAAATAAGTTTGAAAGAACTGTAATAATAAACATTTTATGTGTGGCAGAAATCGAATTAGGAGTTGCGGTTAGATATACTTCGTATTAAATGTATTGCATGTAGTAGCGTTAGTACATAGTTAAACAGATTCTTATTCAGTGCCCATTGTCGAACTACATCGATTACTCGATCACTATTTCCTAATTTCCGTTTAATGTGCTACAATACAGTATCGAATGAGTACATAGAGAAAACCTTATTTATTGACTCTTCTGACTATAAAAGGATTGTATAATTCTGCAACATGTGTTTCATCTTATAATGTGCAGCCATCCAAATGATGCATCAAATATTATATTTCAAAATCTTGATAACCTCTACACCATTCGTTCACTTGATCGTCTGCTACTAATATAATAATATTAATGTTTGTCGGCCAATGCGACATTGTTTTAAAGTAGGTCAGTAAACGTTTCGCAAAATAAGGAAAAAGTTTTCTTAGCTTTTATCACAGATATAACAAATACCACATTGTTGTTACACGTTACTAAAGGCTGGAAAAGCTATTTACGCAAGGGACGTCAGAAATGACACATGAGAATATTCAAGCTCGGACTCGATAAGGACATTCCATATATTCATAGAAATTCAAAATTTGCACAAAAAACAGGCCTACAGGTTTGAACATTCCTTGACAAATACAACACTCTTACGACGCTTAAGCACTGCTTTAGAATTATTTAGCATACAAGACGCTCAACGGTTACTAATATTAAGGCTGACCATGTAACATAAACCATAATATTTCACGTTAACTGAACGAGAACAACAAAGCTCAGTACGTACAATTAGTTTTCAAATAATCTTCAAGGATCAGTACAAAAGACTTTTAAGTAACGTTTACTTGTTAAATGGTTTTTATAGCAATTTAGAATCATCGAAGGACCTTTTCATGTATTGTTTGACGCTGGCGTGAACAGCGTTAGTACAGAATTATTTATTCAATTTTCATTGGCACAGAACAGCACTTACAAAATAATATGGATAATAAAGTAATCATTTACATTGTATTGTTTTCTTGTAAGCTTGATTGTATTTATTGATGGTCACTCCAAGACCAAATAGAGATGGAGATAATAGTGCCATTCTGTCCTCCCTTTTGGACGGTGTCACTCTCGGTGATGAAGATGTTTGTTTACATCGATGGGGCAAGAAGAGGTACTAAGTTTGAAATAAAAGTGGACGTCAGAAGCACGAAGCCGCAAAGGTGTAAAACTTTATATTCAAGATCAAAAAATACTCAATATATCGTAATGCAAATACAATAATTACAATTACACGTACAAGTATTGCACTTATCCAAAACTTTCCAACTGCATACGATTCTAAAATCTGTCGTCTAGAGCTTGACCGAAGTAATTAAATATCCAATGAACCTAAACCGGACATACATAGTAAGAATTAACTCTTTTTAACTAATAATGAAATCATTTTGTCATACGAATAAGTTATTAAATGTTGGATTTTAACTACCGAGATACCGAGAAACAATATGTTGCAGCTTGTAAGGTAATTCATTATAAATCAATTTTTAGAATGATGATTGCAGTTTAAACATTATTTCAAACTACAATGCTATTGACATCGTTTTCAATGAATTCAAACCTTCTTTGACAAACTTGATAATTAGTTTCATAGACTAATCAAATAAAGAACATAATGCATATTGTATTATAGTAATTCAACTCCCGAATATTGAATATCAAAGTGATGCGCGGAGATATGCCATCAACATCAGGTAGACTAACTATAACACGAGGAATCTTTCATGACGTTCAAATACAAATGACTACATACGGCACATTGCAACTGTAAAGCAAGAAAGAAAATTGAATTTTTAAATGATCTGCCATCTCTCCTTTTTCCTATGCATTCCACTTTGGATGTATACGTTACAACAAGAAAGTGTTTTAGCACTAAGAGACAAATAACAGTAATACATTTCAAGAAACCATTCGAACGTGACAAGAGTGTTGTATCTGCTAGATAAAAGGTTTTGTATATAAAAGAAAATGGTCTTCTGGATACAGTTATTTTTTCTGTCAATAAAATTACAACTTGTAATTGAAATCAGTAAACAATGTGAATAATTAAAACACACTGCATATCCTTATACGAAATCGCATTTGCAAAATAGTTTTCGAAATGTTTTAAATTGATTCGTATCTTGGTTCCAAGAGCTGTTTTCTCTATTTTTCTGAAGAATACAACTATTATCAAGTTGTTTACATGATCCATAACGACATGGGCAGTACAATAAAGTTATATTTATGAGCTTAAGACAAATTCCTTGAGCACTTAACAAGAGAAAATGCAATACCTTATTAACTGAATATTATGTACAATATCCACATTTGTGAAGAGAATCAAAAAGCGGTGATCATATAAGGTGACAGGTGGTACTTTCAAGGAGGTGGCTATATAAGCTCAAACAGTTTATCGCACATCGAATAGAATTCAATTGTCGTACACCTGTTGGTACCATGAACAAATTTTGTGCAGTTTTGTTGATGGTTACGTCCATCACGACTTTACTGACGGAAGTCAATGGAGAGTGCCACTTTGCACCTATAACTATTGTCAACATAGGTAAGTAAATCTCCTTCATGCTTTGTTCATTCCGGAACAATTATGTATCACTACCTCGTTAGATGATTTATTCATCCGCCAATAATCATGTTTCCTAATTCACAATGACATTCTTTTCCTCACGTTTTGGACACTCTTATTCATTGGAGTGTTGTTCGATTCATGACATGTCAGTTGCTCTTCACACCTGTTTAGGCAGAAACTTAACTTGACACTTGAATCCGGACGTTCATTTTGACATGTTAAGTTAGTTTCCATGAAGCTGTCCAACAAACGCGAAAGTAATGTTCTGAAGATTCATATGATTTGCACACTTGTCATGATTCTTGCCTTTTATGTTGCATTTTATCACCAACGGGTGGTGATGTACAAATGTGTCCGTCTGTTGCTCGGTCATTGTTACGTGTTCGCAGACCGACTTTAGTTAAGATAGTAATATGACAAAACTGTAATTTTATATATCTAGAGCTTTCGCTCTACCGCCAGCTCATTTGTGATGCAACAGCCTTCACAATATATCATTGAACAGGTTCTTTATAGAGCTATTGCGTTAGATACATTTATGAAAAGTTCACTTTCCACGATGACACTGAGAGCTTTAAGTAAATAATAATCTGGACAATGCCTCACACATGGTATCAAAGTTGAGAAATTTCTGCGGTAATGATGCTAATATTGAACTAATTTCACATTATTAATGACCGTTTTAACAGTTGATCTTTCATGCAAATTTCGTTAAATTAACTTCGCTACAAATTCACAAATAACAAAGACAGATTGCTTACATACTAAACAATGTGTACAAATGAATACGAAACAAACCAGAAGTCTCGAATAAGCAAGTGATATATGTACCTGAATTAACATCCACAATATCAGTCACAATATGAGGTACTGGTCTCGGGTGACTATCCCAAAGGATCCAAGGCAGAGAATGATAATGACCAGATTTGGATCCAGGTGCGGATTGGGGTTGGTGCATTAGGAATACAGTTCAAGCCCTTGCTTTTTCATACATTTCTTCTGATCACGTTTATTTTGGTTAAAATTATGCAGATATCCTTTATATCAATTTACATATTGCTCTGAACTCTTGAACCTCTCCAGCCCCAATTAGACTGGCTCATGGATGTTTGAAGCAGACGTAGAAAATTAACTCTTATCGATATATGTAGACAGTCGAAAATCGTAAACTACTGTAGAAAATCCATGATTTCAGGGTTGAGTATGAAGAATCAATACTAGACAGAAGAAACAATCATTTTAAAATTGCTCCGAAAATGGCCTTAAAAGTAAATTTGTTATGTGACCCCTGAATACGCCGTAAAATAGTTTATTTTCGATCAAGCCTTGAAACGCATATTCATTTGAGCTTGCGTACTTCTGCATTAACAAACATTACATAGGCAAATACATAATACATACTTAAGCACTGATTTAGCATGAAGTTAATATTCTGGACGATCATCAGTTATCATACAATATGGAAACCCATTTGAAATAAACCTGAAAAAGGATACATCGAACGAGAGCAATTTATCTAAATGCGTGGATTTATAGAAAGTCAGTTTTTTAATTCATACAAAGTAGAACAAGACAATGCTAAATTATTTTCCAGCAGTATCCAAGACCAGTTTGGTTGAAAGGATCAAAATTCTGTCAAACTAGTCCGTTAAGACTCAGTGAAATATGATATAAATTAAAATATTTTTTAATTAAAGTTTGATTTTCTAAAAGAAATTGTTCATCCAATGTTGAAGAACGGTTTGAAAAACGTCAGTACGAAATTAATATCAAGGTCAATGTACAGCGCTTAGTCAAAATTATTGATTATAAGTTCACATGTCCATTGAACTTAATGCATATAGCTTCATCGACTGAGTACTTAGAAAAGATTGATTTTATACTCTAGGTTTTTCGCACTGCAGCTAATTGATGATTTCATGTTAAGATGTATGATGAAATTGCTATCAGCAATGTGGTGCAATTCATGTGACACTACTTCACTGTACATAGTGCAGCGCATCTAATTAATTAACGGGCCGAAAAGGTTTCATGTTAAACTTGATATTCACAAATGCTGAAATCCGACGATGTATTCTAAACAATGATTTAGAAACCTTTCAATATTCGGCATGATTTTCACACTATATAAGACAAAACAAACCAATACAAATCTGAAATTAATAATAGTACACCTAATATAACAGAGTATGTAGATCAAATTGTATTTACTGGCTCAATTGGTACACAATGCTATGGATATATATTGTCATGCTACATTTAAATGTGCTTTTTGAGACAGGGATTAGCTCTATAATAGGCGCTATCCTGCAATTTGATGCAGTTCAAATACAAGTATTTCAAGGCACATTTAGTAGTTTATCCCAATGTATTTGAAGTAGTATATTTCAAAATCGTGTCAACCTACAGTTACTTGACTACATTGAATTATACAAACTTTTCTTTAAACGTATGTCAGTAAAGGCTTGGTACAAACAAGGAAAATACTATCTTAGCTTCTTAGCACAGATAAAACAAATGTCACTTTGTTATTAAACTTGAACAAAAGATAGGAAAACTATTTACACAAGTGTCGCTGGACATGAAGCTAGATATTGTTCCAGCTCGGCCTCGATACGGATATTCAACATATTTATAGAAATTCAATATTGTACAAAAGCCAGTAATGGATTTAAAATCAAACTGTCTCTTTCTAGCCACTACAATCTCTGCACTAAACATTAGTGTAGTTCACCTTGATTTGAACGAACCAGCATTATATTCGCTTGCATACACATTTATCCGATATCGTGACTTTAGTTTTCCAGTTGCTTAGGTAAAACTTTGCTACAAATAAAGAACATGTTGGCTTAGATTATAAACATAAAAATAGCAAAAATCATTTATACTTTTCACCCATTTATATAGACAATGGCTGCACAACTATAGTAAATGATGAGCCTGGACATTCTTACAGCTATTTCTCCATACGTACATTTCGAATATATCAAGAACCCCAATATCTGACAACTGACAGGTCTAACACTTTAAACGTTAAACCCGATACTGACAGATACCATACTCCTTATTTGTACTCAAAACAACGAATTAACATCAATTCAATATTCAGGATGTCATAAGCCACAAGAAGATAATAACGTGTTTTAAATTTAAAAAGAAAACCTTTTAGGTATACAATGAGCGTATAACAACAACAACAACAGTTAAAGCATGGCCTATTATTTCAAACGTCACATGGCACATTATTTTCTATCAGTTTGCACAACCAGGTTAGTTCCTAGTATACTTCTCAGATGCTTCAGGTATTGTACAGCATCTTGTTCATGTGTTGTTAGAAATCTAAGGTTTCATGATTAATTGTACAAGAAGCAGAAGCAGATATTGTAGGATGTATTATCATAATTATTATAATATCGCCTTGTCATCCAGGGATATACACCGTTTAGCTTGTATCGTATACTCCAGCAAGGCGAACTATCCCCAAAATGAACCATTCAGGACATCGAAAGTAGAATGCACTCTTCTAGCATAAGACAACAACAAAAAAAACCTCGAATTTTCAGCTGAAACTCCGTTGTTCTTTCCTTATGCATTCCACTTCAGAGACGTATTACTGCGGCAAAGCATTTCGACAATAAAGAATGAAAGGATGAAATGGCAATTGTCCACTTTCAATAATACATTAGAAAACGACACTTGTGTTGTATCTGCTATGTAAATGATTTTGTAAGAGAAGGTGCTTCTGGTACAACATTAAAGCCGTCAATAAAATTGTAACTTTTAATTCCATCGGTCAACAATGCTAACATACAAAAGAACCTGCATCTTCTCAAATGAAATCAAATGGAACATTCGTTTGAAGAAACTAATTTACAAAATGGGTTAAATTACCTCGCGTAAATTATTATATTATTTATGTAGGGTAAGGTTATTATGAAACTGTTTACACTGTCCATAAAGATAATGGCAGCACAATCTAGAATGGCATTTATGGTCGTTAGACAAATTCCTTCAGCACATTACAAAAAGGATATGGTATAAATATGTAACTGAATACTATGTACAATATCCACATTGGTGAGGAAAACGAAACAGCTATGCATATATTAAAATGTGAAAGGCGTTAGCTTCACGTAGTTGCCTATACAAATTCAATTAGTTTAACAAACATCTGAGATCAACAACTGCGAAATGAAATGTTTCGTACAACTGTGAACCATTAGTAAAATTCATTTTTTGTTGATGGTGATGTCCTTCGTGACTTACTAAAGTTGATTTAGTAATCATGCTGTTTTGAACCTCTACATATTACCAAGATGACAAGTGAACCGCCTTTGCGCTTTTGTTTATTCGTCCACACTTATCTATCACTATTTCCTTCGTAGGCTTATTGATCCACGTATACAAATTATTGTGCTATTGCACGGACTTTGTTACTCACGAAGTATTCTATCTTATGCAATGAATTTAGACTTCAGGATTTTGTCATGTAGGTCTGTACATCTATACAGAAAGTAACTTAATCTGACACGATGAATATGGCCATTCGTTCTGTAGTTTTAATGTTGCTGCATGAAGCTGTTCTATTCAGCTCGTTACATTATGTATACTTGGACAGACAAGGAAAAGTGAAATTATAGTTCTTAAGATGTATATAATCTACGCACTTTCCTTAGCGCTTGCGTTTTAGGAGCAACTTCTCACCAGCAGGTCGTGTGGAAGAAATGTCTTATCCATCTATTGCTAAATTATTGACTCCATTCTTGAAACAGTTACTTTGTCTTTCACATTTAGTTAATGTCACTTTGCAAGAAATCTGCATTACTATTATAATTCGGCAGCAAAGAAACTATAAGTATCTTAGAAGAAGGTAATCTATGTACCGTAACCAGCATCCAGAATCTCAGCCACGATATTAAGTGAGGTCTCAATGCTACATTCCCAAAGATGAACAGGTCAGCGTGCCTGTGAACAGATTTGGAACCATGTTGGGTGCATTAGAGCACCAGTTTCAGCTTTTAATCTTTTTGTTTTCTTTGATCACTTTTAGATTGGATAAGAATAACGATCTATAGTTTGGACTTTATATCTTCTTTTTGATATCTTGAGCTCACCAGCTATAATTAGATTGGATACATTGTAATTTGTGTAGTAAAATAAATCTTACCATTTAAGATATAGATACAATTATTTTACAATTACGTCACCATCCTCCGCCGAATACAATGAATAAAGTAATTTTGTTGGTTGTAGTTTGAATACGTTATGAAACGATTCATTTATGATGCTGCCTTTAAATATATGCATAGAGCTTTTATTTGGATACATTTTAAGAATAAAGTCGTGGAGAAAAACATACAAAATCAATTTATTTAGAGACTTAACACCTTGTGAATTGCTAGTCAAAAACTTATTTTCTTGTATTCATAAAGGCATGAAACAATTAAGGAAATGTGTGTACGAAGATCTTGAATACGAGGTTGGAAGCACATTCAAGACCACCGACTGCTACGAATGCTCATGTACAGAATCGGGATTCTTTTGCTGCGGGTGAGTAACTAGAGTGACACAACGTGACATAGGTTACATGAACATATATTACGAATTAGGGTTTGTAGTAGCAGGCCATTTCAGTCTAAATGACATATATCGGAGAACTAATGTATCTGACATGTCTATCATGTTGTACAATAAGGGTGGTTGTAAGATCGTTGTGCATATCTAGCGCCCTGTAAATATCGCAGTTTTCATTCGATATTGCAGCGATTCTCTCTGTTACTCTCTGTCTCAGCTTAATGTTCATTTCTTCGGGCGTGGGTTCTTATTTAATTGGTTTATTTTGCTTCTACGATCCTGGCAGAAGAGGATTCACACAACAAATTACATTACATTATAAATATTGAAAGCGATTCTATGATGTTCCGAAAAATACAAGAATTGGGAATGTTATCAGACGATATCATATCATGCAGAACATAATAGTAGTCGAGACGAATTTTATTGTTTCCAAAACGTTGGCTATGAATACACGTGCAGTCGAAAGTTAAATTATGAAAGATAATTGTACTGTAAATTATATATATATATATATATATATATATATATATATATATATATATATCTTCTAATATTTACTCTTTTAATAGTGGATGAGAAATGGTTTGAAAATCAAAGTCATATTAATGTGCGCATCCTAAACGTATAATGAAATAATATGTAACTGCAACAGAAATAGAGATGATACCAAACTACATATATGATTACTTGAAAACTAACATGGGTAGAACGATGTGAGGAGCGTTTCTTGCGTAAAATGTATGCCTGCTGTGTACCAATACATTTGCACAATAAATCTGAAATCCCATTAATACTCCATAGACGTATAATTTGTTATTGCATGTATTACGTGGCTTTCCTATATATTTCATTCTGTAAGGTGAGTGTCAAGGTAAGTGGGGTGGCTATTTATTTGTTCAAAATATGTGTGTGTGTGTGTGTGTGTGTGTGTGTGTGTGTGTGTGTGTGTGTGTGAAATCTAAAAGTGAATTTTTGTCCGTCTGCTAAAAAAAGTATTTAGGTTGCTGCTCATATACGTGTCTATTTGTCAGCGAATGGGGGTGTTTTCAGTATTATTGATCGTATTTAAATTTCATCATTTCTCATTCACATTGTTTCGTGCTAAAGATGTAATATATAGTAAAAATGAATGAGAAACGCGTCAGAATAACGTTGTAATCTAAAGTGAAGATATTTGAGTAGCGTTCCTGACTAAATTTGTAAATTATAGTCAATGTGGTTGACCAAGATCTGAAATATGTAACCAGTCTGCAACGGAGACCAGGTAACAATTGGTCCGGGAAGTTTCTAGCTATATATTCATGCAAAAAATGTGCAAAACACTATTTCTCTGTATCACCTGTTTCATGACGACAAACATTTCATTAATTATCTCTGATGTGATAGGACATTATTTGGTAATGACAGCTTTCGTATAATATACTTACAGATTTCAAATCCATGCAAGTGTCGTTGATGTTCCAAGTGGATATAAAATGGTTCACTATGGCTGTAACTTCAAGATAGAGAAAATTAAAGACGATGAAGTTGAAAAATAAACCCTGAGCGTACAACAAGCAACAATGGAATGTACATGCACACTGAAGCAGAAGTATTACGCTTACTCTTCATTTAACCACTAATACTCTCACAAAATTATGAATAAAATCTGAATGTGACTTAATTTTCATCATTATAAATTCCTACCTTCCTTCTTTCGTTCATTCATTGAATGGTTCGCTTGTTCATTGAATATTTAGATTTGCGATTGTTAGTTTTCATTTGTGAGCAAAGCAATGGACTTTTATTTCTATTCCCCAGGGGTATAAACGTTTATTTTATATACGTTATCGAATTGAACAAAACAAATGAGATTGAATATTTGTGTACTCTGATTTTGGTGGTTTACAAGGTGGTGGGTTGAATTTCGTAATGTATCGTCTTTGTGTACCTCAGCCGCTATTTAACTTCAAATCAAAGGACCAACTGGAGAATACATGAATCCGAGTAATAGTAACTTACAAGTCAACTCTGATCTCTTCGTACTGAGGACAGAATTCCTCTCGTGAACATCTTCCTACAATCCTTGTTCAAGGAAGTGGATTTGTACTCGAATAACAAACTGGTCAGCAGCAGCAAAGGACACTTATTTTTATCGCTCGAACCTAGAAACTCCATTGATGTACAGAAATGAAACCAAGGACACCCATTTCAGCGCAACGGCGCTGACTGCAAATATGGATGACGAGTCCCACAATGTGCAATATCTCGACCGTTGAATCAACATAAACAAGGGCGCGTCTAGAACCGATGGTTCATTTGCATTTGGATATGTGATTACAATACAAGTATGTGTTGAACGAAGTAGATGTTCGCCTGGTACTGAATCGAATCTGCATTGTTTTCCATTCTGACTAATGCTAACGAGTACAGAGCTCAACTATACCTACGCGAAAATAGCAGCAAAAGTGACAAACGACATCACTCACGCTTTGAGCAAAACGACAGTCAGGTATCTTATAGTGGAAGTAACAACCTTTGTCTTTGCAGTTGTATTATAGTCCAAGATAGAAGATCATCTCGAACGACAGTTACCCAAACATTTGCTCATTGTCAAAGTCTGAAATACAAGCCTCAACGGAGTTAAATACTGAACAAATGATATAAACACTTGCGTTACTTTCCATTGAACTCTCTGGGAATCCAACGCATCGAAACTATCTTGAAGCAGAATGATGCGACGAGCCGTAGATTGTAATTGAATTTATTTTTGCATGTAATAATGTTCTAAATCCGAGTGATTACGAATGTTGATAAGATCTTTATTTAATCAAACTTTCAATTTTGAATCTCAATAGCGTACATTTTACTTAATTAATAAATGTGAATGAGATAACATGAAATGAATTTTTTTCAAATACGATTAGGAGTAGTGTTGTCATGTTCTAAAAATTGTTGCCATAATTAATAAATACTGTAGGTTGCATTTTCACTTAAATAAATATAGCTCCAGTCTAACACATTAACGCATTCGTTGTAAATATATATAAAGAGATTTCTGTAGGATTGTATTACAGTGAGTTCGATGACTAAGTCTAAAATCACGAAACTTTAACATCCCGCAAAGTGAGAGAGCACATTAATTTGTCACCCAATGCCAATATCATGAAAAGTAAACATGTTGTCAGTTCTAAAATAGTAAATTCATTAAAATGTCTCGAGGCGAATATTTCTCTAAATGTATTGTTCCTTTCCATTTATATCTAACAGAAATTTCCTGCGATAGCGAAGTCAAGGCAGCGATATACGATATTAGCATGCGATCCTTATCTATAATTTCCCTTTCTCCGCTTGCTGATGAGGGAGCCATCTAAAAATCAACCCAAAAAAAGCCAGATATTAGACAATTTGCGTATGATTTAAACTCAATTGTATTCGACCAAGCAGGTTTAAGCAGGTTTAAGACTTCAGCCCAATAAGATCACATGTTAATTCTCAAAATAATTTCCAGGTACTCGACTCATTCGTCTATCTTATCGTCATTACAATTAGATAAATGATTTAGGGCTCATTTTTTCTAAATCATTAAGGAGGTTTTGTTGTAGTAATGATGTCGGAAAATATTGTTTACCCTATGCATTAACAACCAGGAATGTTTAAGACCGTTGAAGATACGTTAATTTCAATATATGTTTAAGTAATTGTGGTACTTTACATCTTTTTTCTGTTAGCAATATGATGTTGTGGCAAGCGTTTTGTCTAGATATACCCGTATAAACTTTATGTCGCATCTAAGAGCTAAGATTTACTATGTTCCTGTAAGTGGCAGATGGAAGCGCGCTGCAAGAATCTTAATGTTCAGTTATTCTTTAATGGAGATAAATCATAGTATCGAATTGTGCGTTATATTTTAGAGACATTTTTCAAAAATGTCAGTTTCTTTCACCCTCCGTACACAAACGGTTTTTTGTAGTCAAGATGTGTATAAGGTAGACTTAAAACATAAAATACCGTATTTACTTTGTGTGTATGATGCACCTTTCATCAAAAGCAGACTCGACAAGAATCATTTCCTTGTAATGAAATTTCTGCATATCTCGTGATTGAATGCTTCAAAGATACGATGTACATACTACATATTTATCTTAAAAGCTTGCTTAATGGATTTCTCAAACCTCAGATAAAGGCGATGGCACGAGTGCTTTCAGGGCCATAATATATGACACGTTTGATTAAATAACAGAGAGCACTTTCGAGTACGTCATGGAAAATAGGACTAAATACAAATGCGGAATATGATCACTGGAAAGTACTTACAAGATTATGTAGCTTATAAAGCAATGTTAACAAATTTAATGAGAGCAAAATAAAGTAGTAATGACTTTAAAGGGTACAATGACGATTAGTAGCAGTCTTTTCGAGGAATTGAAAAGGTTTCACGTATGTTTAGACTATGTATGATATCTGAGAGAGAGAGAGAGAGAGAGAGAGAGAGAGAGAGAGGGAAACATAGAGACAGAGTGACCCATCAGTATGAGGTGGAGCGTTACTGATTTTGCCCTGGAAATTAACTGAAATCAATTTTGTTAATGTGTAAATCAGGTTGGATTCGAAAACTATTAAACAAGATTCGACTCAGTAATATTTCCTTACATCCAATATATACAGTTTTCCCGACAAGTTTTCAAATTAGTTGAGGATACAAGCAAAACATTTTCGAGAAGATGCTACCAATAATTGCTTACAGCTCCAATGCCCTTTTTCGCAACTGTTAACAACAGAAGTTATATTATGATAAATGAGTTTTCCTCGCTATTGTTTCACTTGAAGTCTACACAGTTTCACAAATATCGTCATCGTTGACAATTTACGAATTAGACATCACTTATTAATAAAACGTTTTAGTTCCTTTTAAAGTTACTAATCAGGACGTTACAACTCAGAACGGTCCATGATAACTCAAAGGATCTCACATATATCATTTAGGAGGTTGGTAATCCTTTTTAGTGACACAAATTGTAACGATACGGTAAAGCCTGGTGTATGTTTCAGTGTGCATGTTCAATATATAAAGTTAGCAAAGTTACTTCGACAAGGTGTGAGATTTATGCCTAAATTTGTGTGTATATATATGTATATATATATATATATATATATATATATATATATATATATATATATATATATATATATATATATATATATATATATATATATATATATATATATATATATATATATATTGTATAAAGATATATACATGATAAAGCCGACGAAGCCGACTTGTCCCTAAATTATGATTGACGCGAGAAGACCCTTCCAAGAAATACGATAAGTAGATTTCTCAGAAAGAACTAAGATACATAACTTTTAATGGAATTAAATATGTCTTCATCTATGTATATATGTATGTCTTTATTTGTCTTTGCACCATGCTAATTTGAACATTATCAACGTGACTCTTTTTGATCAGCTCATGGCGGCAACTATTTTAATAGTGATGTAGTCACAATTTAAGTGGGACCGTTCCGGTGGCCTAGTGATTAGAGCGTCCGCCTCGAATGTGGGAGGTCACAGGTTCGAACCACGGCTGAGTCAAACCAAAGACTTTTAAAATGGAACTAGCAGCTGCTTCGCTAAGTACTCAGCATTAAAATGTTAGTGTTAGGACTGGTCGGTCTGGTGTCAAGATAATGTGACTAGGTGTGACATCATGTTACATGTCTACCACACTGCATATATCATAGCGATATGACTGTAAAATATTTAAAGCGACGTTAAAAATCCAATCAAATATACAATTTAAGTTAGTACTTTTTTATGTATAAAGCGACATCATTATTACCAACAACTAATGAGGTTGGCGACTTGAATTGAAGCCTAGTGAATTTTTTATTATAGAACAAAATGGTAAAAATGTGCTGGGAAACATTCTAATACTCCTATATTCCAACAGTGTACGAGTGACTAAATCTTCTCCTGTATTGTTACCTAATCAGAGAACTTATGCAGCATAGTTCCTGTTGTCTAGGGAAATGAGCTTACATTAATAGTACCCTCAGTTGGTATGTTAGAAAGGCGTATATCGAATTTAGCGAACTTCCTGTCTTCTTTAAAGATTCTCTTTATTTTAGTTTAATTATGAACCGTTATACTAATCAGATACACAGTTAAATTTGACAGCAATTAATCTGGCTAATCAGTAGAGAGTTTGTATGGTGACGAACTAATGAAATTTAAGTAACATACAAGTCAGTTCTCAATCGTAGAACGAGAACAGAAACAGAGGCGATTATGATTCTCAAAGAATAGAAACTAGACAAATGAGCAGAGCAGGAACAACGCCCCATATGAGTCTCAAAACTAGAAACTAGTCTGAAAAGAAACAGATAACAGTTACAAATTCAAGTGAGCATCCAGGTCACATGATCAAATCCTTCCTATACCCAAGCGCAAAAGAATAGTCTGCAAGAACACAAAGTTGCAATCCAACTGAACTGAAAAGGAAAGTACTGCTACATGTAATAAGGTACTGAGGAAGTAGATATAATCATAACATCGAATTATTTTCCTGCTACAATTATTACATTGAAATATTTAGTGTTTTTTTCATAACGCATTCCAATGAATTTCATGATTATAAGGGATAGATGTATTAAATCAAACTTTGTAAAACCTTTAACTTCTACTTTAAATAGTTATACACAAATATTGTTAAATTATCTAATAATTAGCAGGATTTTGATTGCTTTTCCACAGACTATGTTAATAATCCTCTGATCCTTCGAACTACCATGGTTGTGTAAACTGTTATAAATTACGTACATATTTACATGATCAGCCGTATAAAAATGCATCAATTATGAGACATTCTACAAACCATAGTATTAAGCTATGTTCTTCTCATTCACTGAATGTAAAATGCAAGATTTGTTCTCTAAGCTAATACGTTTGCATTATCTTATAAATTATAATATCAGTGAAGTTTACTGTATCTTGAAATGATGATACAATCATTGTATGCAATATATATTGCGACATGTAGCTGTTATTTGTGCATATAGAGCTTATCAGAAGTGTCATAATGGCTAATGAGCTGTACGAATGTCCAAGTTCAGGATCTACTATAATTGACCAAATATTTATCTCACAATTATATATTGGATACTAATTAAATTGATTTACTATTGTATGCTTGGAAGGTGAGATACCATTTTTCTTATTGGTACCAAATCTTCACTGGACTGGTGTAGAAGTAAGGACGCTATGTCCGAGAGAAGTTTATAGCAACTGATTAAATCTAATAAAGGTGTTGTATTTGCTAATGTTAAATTTTATCGTTCGAATGCTTAGGTCTCTCATATGAGAAACGTGAACCTTCGGTGCTTATTCCGAACAATCATATAGGGAAATGAGTTTATTGAGAATGTCTAGCTTTAGGACAAATTACACCTATGTAAATATATTTCAATGAAATTGTTGCAGTTTAATGATCTAAGTTGTTTTTACTATACATGTGATAAAAAGCAAAGAAAGCGTTTTTCCTTATTTCTATAAGCGTGCCTGACCAACATAATAAACAAAATGTAATTTGAGACAAACGATTAGGCAATCAAATCTTTTATAAGATCCACTGAAGTAACAGGATCGATACTCACATGAGTTCAGAACACTATTTGATATAAAATTGAGAAACCGGTTAAATCGTAAAGTGCAACGTGAACTACTGCATTGGAATGTCATCACATAGCTGTATACCATATTTTGAGTTTTTATCGATACTGCAAATAACTGCATCGTTAAATGTAACATGTAATTATGAATTCCCTGCAATGAAAACCATATGGCTGCATAAATGCCGTCTACTGGTAGTGATCAATTAGTGAATTTAGGTGCTATATATAAAATATGAACTTTGACTAACCGTTGAATCTCGAGGATTGATATCGAAATTTCAACGTTTTAGTAAAGCTGCTTTATTTAAAAGATTTCAACGAATTCATTTTCTGCCAAAATCATCTCTTCTTAACAGATTTATTTCTCTTTCATACACACACGATATACAGAGAGAGAGAGAGAGAGAAAGAGAGAGAGAGAGTAGGAGAGAAAGAGAGAGAGAGAGAAATATAGATAGATATATAGATAGATAGTTCTACTAACCTGTCTCTGGATACCGGTAGACAGAGGTAACAAACTGAGTTTGTTCTGCCTTGTAAGTTTTAAAATGAAACTCAGAGTTTCTATAAGTACTTATATTGACCCTCGATGTCCTCGTTCAAAGAATTAATATGTGCAGGTCTCTGTCATATGATTTCCCTTCCCATATTATATCCGATGATACCCCTAAAAGTTAAATTGATGCAAATTCATGATTAGAAATGCTGCATTCAAGAATTGGATTACGTGCCTAAAATTGTAGACCCGTCGTTTGTATTGATCTTTATCATTATTACTGACAGTAACAACACTGTAATTATTTTGTTAATAATGTGTACTGTTATTTTGTTAAATACTATTGTAAAATATCTTTAACATATTAGTAATTCTTAAGTCAGATTTCTTGCTTATTATGTTAATAGTTCAATGATGATTGTGCAATTCATATAACAACCTGCAAAATTACACATTTCAAATTATCATTTCGAGTCCTGTGACTTTTGGGGCTATATGTAACTTAAAATAGTTAAAATTCAAATCGTTACTTGTCTCTTTCTCTCATAGGTCCTTCTCTCCGACAACGTTGTGAATCAATGAGCTTGAACGTATATTGTGATTGTCGGTATGGAGAAAAACCTGCAAGACCGTTTAGCTTCAAAACAAATAATAATAATAATAATAATAATAATAATAATAATAATAATAATAATAATAATGATGAGGAGGACTTTGTATAGCGCCGAATCTTTAGGACCTATAAGCGCTTTACAACATTAGACAGCACCTATAAGATAAAAAACATATAATGATATGATTTCAAAAACAAACACCATGAAATTAGAAAACATTAAAAAAACATGCTGAGAATATTTAAGGTAGGAAACATTATTAGGTCTTTAAGTTTGTTTTTGCAATTGAAATAAGTGAGTTTTGAAAGCCCTCTTGAATGTGGTCTCCTTGTCTTTGTGTCTAAGTTCAGTGGGCAATTCATTCTGCGTTGCTTGGCCCTGGTTTGCAAAAGAACGCTGTCCATATGGCTTTGTTTTCATACTGGGAATAATGAGTATACGATTGTCATAAGAGGATCGTGAGTATCTTGCTGGTGTGTACACAAGGGTGAGGTCGCATAGGTATGTTGGACTAGAGTCCGACAGTGAAACGTAGCACAGAGAACAAATTTTGTGTTTGATTCTGGATCGAATGGATAGCCAGTGTAGGGTACAGAGCAGAGGGGAGATGTGCTCTGATCGTGGTACTCTAAGTATGATCCGAGCAGCTGTGTTTTAAACATTTTGAAGTTTCTGGAGCAGATAATGAGATTGAACCAGACAGAATTGAATTACAATAGTCATGTCTTGAACGTACTAATGAACACACAAGTGTTTTAGTGGCATCAACTGAAAGATATTTGCGAATTGATATTATGCATCTCAGCTGAAGATATGCAGCCTTGCATATGTTCAGGACATTATGATGCAATGTGAGAGTACTGTCCAGAGTAACACCTAGGTTTCGTACTGATTGTAGGAATTTAATTTAGGTGTTGCTGATATTTATTATTTGAGGTAAAGGATGTGGATGAGAAAGTCTTTGTGTTATGATGAGAATGGCCTCAGCTTTATTATCATTCATCTGCAGCTTGTTACATGTTATCCATGATTTCACATCAGAAATGCACCTCTCTACACCTTGGATGGTAGCATTAACTTCAGGTGGGTGGCTAGATTTGTATAGTTGGGTGTCATCAACGTACAATTGGTGAGACACTGGATGATGGTCTATGACACTTGAGAGCGACTTAGTGATGAGAAGCTAGAGACCTGTGTAAATCGTTTTCTAACCATTTATTGCAGTGTAATGACTAAGTGTTTTTATAATACCGTTGGTAAGAAGCTAAGATAACATGTTCTTATTGTACATAATGTTTACTTGACCTATTGTTCGGTCACATAAAGATTTGGAGAGTTTTAAGTATATAACTTGATGTTAAAGTGCTTACATTTGAATTCCATCAGATAGCTGTATGGCAACCATTCTAACTCTAATCCCTGCCATAAAGGACTGCATAGTTATATGTAACATGGATTTGTTGCTTAGTGTAATAACAGAATCATTATCAAAGACATCTTCATGTGAAGATAGGTGAAATATATATATTTGAAATTATAACTTTTTACCCGTATTTCGAGTACTCTCTGTACCTAAAAGATGTAAACTGAATTTAAATGGGTTATACTTTACCACTACACAAAACTTTGTTCTGTTTTTCAAGATTGAAAATAACCCAGAGTTTCTTTAATAACTTGCATTGAGCTTCATTTTTCTCGTTTTGGGAATGGGAATGTTTCTGACTTTTCAAAATAGTTTGCCTTATAATAGTATATATATATTGTTCCTTCTGACTGTTTTTCAAATGCTAATCCATGATTTGATATACGTTATAAATGTGTTTCATACGTCAATGTTTGGCGCTTAAATTTGATATCCAATCATTTGCGAAACATTAAGCTTCAGTGTATGTCCAGAATATCTGTATTGTTTTAGAAATAGCTGTAAAGATATATACATTCGTTAAATATCACAGTTTTGTTTATACTTTGTTAACTATTTATTGTAGAATAATAGCCAGATCGAAAGAGGTATTAATATATATGTGGTAAGACGCTACTGTAAAATTGTATTATTTGTGCCAAAAGTTTAAGTAACTTATAATTAACACCAAAGCTCGATGTCCGACAAATGTTCCAATAATCAAATGTTGTACTTAATACAGACAAACAATGTGTGGAGATTTGAAACATGTTATTGATGTTAAATTCATAAATTTATAAGTGCGGGGTGACATAATTGCATTAGAATTACAAACCATAGCTGTGTAGAAATCTTTCGAAAACTAATCCCTGCCACACATAACTTCTTAGTGATATATAATAGAAAATCATGAATTCGCTACGGTGTGAATGAACAACCTCAATAAATGCCGTCTTATCAAAGACTTCTGTGTAAAGTTAAGTGGATTACATAAAACGAATAGTAACTATCTATGTCGTTGCTTAGATAAACTACTATCCATCAACTATTGAAACGTAACCTTAATGAATATAACTGTGTTCTAACGCTGTTTTATGCAAGGTATCTCAAAGGAGTTATATACAATCTTATCACCAAATTCAGTTTCTGGCACGATCATTTCATATTACCCAGTTCTAATTGTTCTTGGTTCTTGTTTACTGATTGCAACCTATCAAGGTTTATTTTCAAATTTCAAGTGCTTTGCCATATTTTCCAATGTTTGATAATCGAATCGAATGTTGATCTGATGCTAAAGCAGTGCCTGAAATACATCGAAGTAGGTATAACTTTAGAGCTATTATACATATCCAAAATGTCGATGGAGAAATCGCTGCAATAATTGGCCATTTAAATGATCTACTACAATTATGCAAATATTTCGCTCACCATTTGAATGTGTGATGATGACATGGGTTTATTATTTGTGCTTCAATGTTTATTCAGAATATCGCATTAGGGAAAGAGTCGCAAGAATGTCTAGGTTTCAAAACCAAAGACACCTGTATAAATAGTTTTATAGTTACCTCATCTTACAAAACAATCAACGCGGCAATGTCTAGCAAACGTTAAATCACCAAATGTTGTAATCGACCCTGTTAAATAAAGGTGTGGATATTCTCACGATTTGAAATATATTATTTGATGTTAAATTCATAAACTGGAAATGTTGCCAAGTGAAACGTTAGAATTTGTCCACGCTACTGCATAGCAACAGTCATAACTGTTATCACTGCCGCATAAATTGCATAGTTATATGAAGCAGTAAAATATGAATCCAGTACGATCTAAACCAAAGGATTGAAAACATGCAGTCTTCTATAAGGTATATATCGGTGACGTTCGGTCAAGTACATAAAACGGAAATTATGTGCTTTGACCAGTGCATCGTAAAACCGTTGTACTTCGACGATGGAAACTAAATTTTTAATGAGTTTTAGTTTGTACGAAACCTGCTGCATAGAACAGATTTGGGAAAATATAAATTCACTCTTTGCACCGAGTTATATTTCTGCCATGATTATTCCAGATTTGCAATTCCCCTTGTTCACGACACAACTCGATATTATATCATTGAGAAAATCCAATCATGAATTTTTCTCTCTAGCATAGTGATCAGCAACTTACGGAACTGTAAAACAATTGCCCAGCAATTGTTCAGTATCATCGGTATATTTCAACGCAAGATTTTTCATTTATTCGTGGAGAGAGTATTTGCGATTGATATATTCATTAGGTCGTACAAACTGATCATAGTTTCCATCATCATATTGATACAGAATGGTTTATTCTAAGATCGTTACTAAAATCCAATATATCATCGTTATATAGTTTAACAGTTTGATTTCGTGGAAATATTGTTACTGCAGTAGTCCAGGCATGCGCATTATGATCAATAATTTCGATCGGAACTCCTTTTGATTTATATTTTGATTCGTACAAAATCTATCCGGTTATCGTTTTTAATATTACTGGGAATTTTAGTTTCTTTCCTAGCTCAGCGACATCTTTGACAGACGCTCCGGTATCCTTAACTATTTCTCCCCACTCACTTATTATTTTACTTCTTTTATCCGTTAGACAGTTTCCACGAGTCAAAAGGGTAAAATGTTCCGTTACTCGTTATGCTACACAATTTAGCCTTGAAAATGTCATTGGTTTTAAATTATTAATGCTGGGTTTATCATTTATCCGCTATAACGCGTATATAACTGCTGTTACAGGATACGCTCTTTCATAATACGGTTTGTCAATACCTGTCAACATTCCTGGTTTGTAAATTTTAATTAGTATGGCAATTGTTTCATTGTGAAGGACAGGATCATATTAGTCACGGATAATCGAAGTATTATTGTCTGTTTCTGCTAATACAATAATATTTACTTTAAAAAATATAGTCGATTGTCGAGATAAATAATGATCGTTGCCGCTCGTTTGTCGTCCAGCAATTCCTCTAAGTTAACAGCAAAAACATCCCTATGTTGATTGAAAAATGAGTGAAGTTCCTGTTTTTGGTTTTCAGTCAAATCTGAAGAGTTTAAATCAAAATTCATCAGGTTAGGTGTGTCATTCATGTCAAGAGTATCCTCATTGATAGTAAATATTGTTTGTGGGAGTAGTACGTCAACTCATGCCAATACGGCATTGATCTAACCATTTAACAGGATTCTGCGATTGATCACCATTAAAAACATCAAATTTGATAGAAGAAAACATACATGTTTGCGAGAATCGGTTGTTTCCAAAACTATTAGCACTCCTAGAAATATGTTCTGATTTAGTTAGAGTTACATGCACTGAATCAGACGGCCGAACCGTAAATGTTCTAGTTTCTGACACAGCAGGCAAAATTTGTATAATGTTCAGCGGGTGTTGGAGCGAAAAGAGTACTTTTTGGAGTCACAAGCACTGGCGAATTTGTTGGAAACGTTGGCTGTAACTGTCTGGAACTTTCGAACGTTTCTGTTGTTACGTGAATTGGGCGCTGGATCACTGATGTTAAACTGGGCGTTTGTGGTGTTAGGTCAGTTGAACCGTGGTCAAATGGAGGCTGAATCACAGGTGCGGACCTAGGTGTGGACAAGGTACCTGTTGAGCTTGTTGAAATGGTCTGCAAGGTCGTCAGTGCTGGGTGGATTGTCACTGGCGATGTGTAGCTGGCTGCTGCACCATTCAATTGGAGCGAAGTTGTAGGAATCAGCGATCTATCTAGTGAATATGGTGGCGTTGTCACTTGTAGGTTTGATGTACCATAGCTTTGCGGCGTGAAGTCTGATGGTCGGAAGAGTTTCGGTGCGAGTCTGTTCCGTATCATAATTATCAGGAGTGACAACTTTATTCATGATATTCTCCACTATTCTTTTGTTTCTTCTCCACCAAATATTATGATACTGTTTGTATCATAGCCTTCTTCTCATCTCTTGCTATGAGAAGGGATTACTCATAAGTTACGAAATGCCTTTGCCCATGGATAGAGAGAAAGAGAGAAGAAGGAGCTCATACTCTCTAACAATGGTGTCACCAATAACCGTGGAGATACGGCTACATCTTGAGGAATGAGATACGGAATCGCTGTAAAGAGAGACAATAACCCTTCGTAAGACCGCTTCTCTATTTATACAGTTTTTATACAGTCAGAACATGACCATTGAACCTTTCCCAGGGCGATTGTGTGAAACATCTGCGTAACGCATTCATTATTGATATAATAATTTGTCTGTTCAGCAGCTTCCCCCAAATCTAAATTGCTGACATTTAGATACGAGCAAAATGTATTTTATGCTGACAGTTGTTGACATTTAGATACGACCAAAATGTATTTTTTGCTGACAATTGTTGACATTTAGTTACAAGTGATATGTATTTTATGGATTTATGCACCTCCTTTTAAGCGCGATCTTTATAAAATAGCATGCAGTTATATTACACGAATATATAAATATTTATCTCAGTATATTTTTGTGGAAAATTACTTTCAATATAAATTATGAAAAATTACTTTTAATGCAATTTAGATAAAAGTTCAATCTTAATACTTTTACTTAAAAATTCTGTCCTAATATCGTAAAAAATTAATCTGACTAAAATTCCCACAAACATATTATCAACATAGTGTACACAGTGTCATCATGTTTCTCAACATGGTCACAGCAAAATAGCACTATTAAACATACCGCAAAAGTCAATGACGTGTATAGGCTGTCCGTGTTCAGCGCTGCAAAATTTAAGATATTTACTATCTCGATATTATTGCGACTGGAGAAACAATAGGTATTTTCTATTTGATATATGATTCCGGTACTTACACCAATAACAATAGAAGTCTTAGAATGATATAAAAAGATAGATAGTGATATAATATTGGGTAGTTACAAGCGGGATAAATATTTAATTAACTCTTCCTTCAACAATATTAAAATATTATTTTTTGTTTATAATTTTTGAAAACGCCGATTTTGTAATTTTTTTAACGATAACTTGTACTGTATTTGAGTGAATACCGAAATATTTGGCAGCTGCATGTATCAACGGGAATATTTTTTCTTCGCCAGGCTCTACATTTGCAGATATAACTGATCTTGCAATTTTTGTATATGTGCCAGTACCAACACATGCAGAATTCTGACTATGCCTGATATATATATATATATATAGTACATTGTAAATTATCTAAAGAGTTATCAAGATTTATCCGATTTATATGATCAGTCACTAGACCGTCTTTGATTACTCCGTAATAACATTGGAATATGAACCTATGACAGAAATAATGTTACTTTCCACCAACAGACAATTTGAGATAACCAGTATTACTAACAGTAATGACTATTTTTTAAGTGACAAAGAGTAATTACACCATCACGAGATGCTTCGCAATTCGTTATGATAGGATGTTTGAC
Source organism: Sinohyriopsis cumingii (assembly GCA_028554795.2). Taxonomy (NCBI): domain Eukaryota; kingdom Metazoa; phylum Mollusca; class Bivalvia; order Unionida; family Unionidae; genus Sinohyriopsis; species Sinohyriopsis cumingii. The sequence goes on from CM068840.1 coordinate 67,890,973, forward strand.
AATTTGTTTTTGGTTCATTTGTATATAATATCATTTGTTTAAATACTAATTTCTCTAAATCGTGTTAGATAATCTTCTACACTTTTTATAATCTTGTCACTGTCATTATTTTTTTATCATAACATCTTTTCTGTTCTCTGCATTTTTGCCATCACATTACACGCACAACCGCGTTTCTCCTCTAACTCCAACACCACATTTCAAACACGGTTTTGGACTTAGATTTCCATTACGTACGCTTTCAAAATGGTATCCGCATAATTCGTTTACTCAGGATTTGTTACAAGGAGCCGTAGATAAAATGTTTTAATTTATAAATTTGACTTAATTATAATATGAATGAGTTGGATACATTATCCATGATTAAGCCTTCTAAAGATAAATTTAATTTTGGCAGAATATCCCCTGACTTACAGAGAAAAGCTCTGTTTTATCTGACGAATAAAACCTTGATTAATACAATTCATGACACCAAAAAGGAATTAAGCAAAGATGGCACATCTCATGTCTATTCAACGTTGAAAATCATTGGCAACACCGATGGTGTCGATGCTACGATGAAAGAGAAAGGAACGGAAACCAAAATGAATTATCTGGACAATCAAATATATTTTTATAAAGTAAAATGTATTGTATTAGCAGAAACAGACAATAGTACTTGGATTTTCCGTGACAAATATGATCCTGTTCTTCATAATGAAAAAATTGCCATACTGATTAAAAACTCCAGATGTTGACTAGTATTGACAATCCGTATTATGAAAGAAGGTATCCTGTGACAACAGTTATATACGAGTTATATCGGAAAAGTGATAAACCCAGCATTAATTATTTAAAAACCAATTACATTTTCAAGGCTAAATTGTGTAGCCGAACGAGAAAGGGATTATTTTACCGTTTCGACTCGTGGAAACTGTCTAACGGATAAAAGACGTAAAATAATAATTAATAAATGAGTGGGGAGAAATAGTTAAGGATACAGGAGCGTCTGTCAAAGATGTCGCTGAGCTAGGAAAGAAACTGAAATTCCCAATAATATTAAAAACTGAAATTCCCAATAATATTAACCGTAGAGATTTTGTATGAATCAAATATAAATCAAAAGGAGCTTCGATCGAAATTATTGATCATAATGTGCATGCGTGGACTACTGCAGTAACAATATTTCCACGAAATCGAACTGTTAAATTATATAACGATGATATATTCGATGTTATTAACGAAATAAGTAAATACGATCCTGTATTAGAATGATTATTTCAGAGTTCTGATGGTGGAAACTATGATCGGTTTGTACGAGCAAATGGCGATATCTATCGCAAAGACTCTCTCCACGAATAAATGAAAAATCTTGCGTTGAAATATACCGATAATACTGAACAATTACTGAGTAACTGTTTTACACTTGTGTCAGTTGCGGTTCATTTTGCTAGAGATAAAAATTCACGATTGGATTTTCTCAATGATATAATATCGAGTTGTGTCGAATACGGACACGATATATTGTGGAGTAGTAACTACAATCATAAAAATGTTATCTCAGTTTATATGGTTCCATGTTATCCCAGATGTTTTCTTGTATGGGAGAAAGCTCTAAGTATTTTGAGTGATTTGGTCATCCCACACACGAGATGATCAGAGTATCGATAATCGGACCATTACCAGATTTTGACCTGACTGGAATCGCTTGTATCGAGCTATTTATGTTTGCTAAAAAATCTTCATCTAATTTGTTATGTTATGTTAGGCAAAGTGTGGGTACCAACAATATTATTACGATATGTGCTGGATGGAGTAATTACTTATATTTCTAACAGTAAGTGAAGCAATTATATCATATCGTCCGCAGAAAGAAGTTTGGACACCACAACAAAAGAAACATTCTGATGATGAAAATCCTGATATAACTGATTTTGTGAATAAATCTCGAAAGATCTCGGCAAAAAATAATTGATAAATTTACCCAAAGAGGAACATGTGATCATAAACGGCATTGTACAAGATTGCTTATATACAATGATGAGTTAGATTTTATAATTGCTGATACAATAAAAAAATACGTTTATAAGTCGAAGTAATGCTTACTAATCGGAGGAACTATCCTAGGTACAATTGTAGGTTATATTGATTCTGAGTCACAGCAATTTACTTATTTAAGATATTCAATGCTCGCCTACGTTTCGATAAATCTATTATCAGTGATAAATATAATACATAGTACGAGCATTATTATTATGGTATATTACACATTTGTATTATCAAAAACGTTGGTCACCGGAGATGAAATTCAAAAATCGAAGCATTCAATGTTTATCATGACATATACTTAACTGTATTCAATATTTTCATTAGATTTTTCATAATGTAAAAGAAATGATGTGGATGAGGTTGCGCAATTTACAGCCAGGGATTTCAATGATAGATTACTTGTGATGAAAACTGCAATTACTTTATTAATAATACTGTTATGGACCCTCAATGTTACGAACGCGGATTTCTAATCGGAGGGTAACTGCAGGTACACAATGACACCATCAAGAAGAACGAGCTTCTTGTAAAATACAAACGTTCATATCTTGTCGCAAATGCAAGATGTGGAATATCCGCAGAAGTAAATGTTCGTCTGAGTGAGGCTGAAATCACGGCAACAACAACCATAATAGGTGCACCAGTCTTTTTGGAACTATATCAACTATGCCAAAAATAACCGGTGTTGACGGTGGTGCTGTTAATATAATTTCGATACGATTACATGTAAGGGTATTCATCCATGCAGAATTTCTTGCAGTCTCAACGCGATTAGTAAGCTGTATTCGGTGGCTATAGAGGGTAAAATAATTAGCATGGTTTTTCGCGCTTACTGAGTGTTTTTATCAACGACTGGGCCTGTCTTGTGTGATTCTGGCCATTGTTTGTCACTTCATTTTCGAGGATTATTAAATTAAGAAAGCAGCGACCTATACAAACCTAAAACTGGAGAAACGCTTTTAATCTCTCCACTATTAATAGTTTTATCAATACATACATTAGTTCCAGAGTATTTAGAGTAGTAACGATAAAAAGGAAGATCAAACATCATTGATTTACTATTTTCATCCTTTAAATCATCTTTATATTGGTTTATCAAATACTTTCACTACTAATTTATATTTGTTTAGTGTTCGGACTAGATCTTGCTCTGTGTGACTGCATATGTACGCAAGGATGAATATATGTGTAAAGCAAAGGTCTCCACGCGTTCATTCTTTTTGTATGTAAAACCAAAAGGATATACAGCTATTTAATATAACTGCATATGATTTTATCTTATTATCAAAAGTTAACATCCAGTTTACAATAGAATCTTCACAATAGAGCATAGGACGTTATGTAGACCAAACCATTTAATCAAAGGCCATCACAGAGTCCAATAAAAGCAACAAACCCAATTTTGTGTTAAGTAGTGTAAAACAAAACATCATACAAGATTTTGTTTACCTCAATATACTCGATCTATAATAAAACCGTACTGATGTTTGTTTACAAGGTGAGATAAAATGTATGTCACTCTTTGCCTATACAAGCTGATATTATTTTAAATGAAGATTTTCAGTAATGTTACTGGTTTCCAATTCTTCTGATTCTGTATTAGGTGCCGACTTTACTTCTACTAGTAATTATGTGCTTTCTGTGCTGATGAATATTTCCCTACAATGAGGCTGGAGTTTATGGATCTCACAAGAAAAATGAAAGGAATCTTCCAGAAACAAATCCTTAATAAACCTTCTTTGATACTGAACTTTCTTTGTATGCCTTATGTTTCAAATACCGGTGTCCTTCCTCAGAAGATAATGGACAGTCTAATGATAGTTTCTGCAAGTTTGCTACTTCTGCAATATCTACATTCTTATTAGTCAAATGTTTATTTCACATTGATGAGATCTCATTCTCATATTTATACAAATGCCCAAAATATTTATAATATGTGGTAAATTCCCTTCAAATTAATGCATCTGAACCATCGTTCTTTACTAAAATATGCACCATGAACTTATTCTATTTTCCCAAAGAGTACAGAAAATCTTTGTAACCTTCCCTCGTTTATTTTATACCCTGTATCCCGTCAACTCTCCCTTTGTGTTGAACAGAGCTAGATAATTCTTTAAGGCTTTAGAATCATTTTTTAAATTTAAATAATTTATTTTATTATCTCTTCTTCTTTTTCAAGGTTTTTTTTTTTGTATGTGCCAAGAACTACTTTTACAGCTTATGTCTTTAATAGTGTTTTAAACAATACTGAATAATTCATCAAAAACTATTTTAGACGTTTATCATTTTTAAATCTTGAGTGGTTTTTGCAGCAAATAGGTAATGTTTAATCATCACGTACAGCGTGCTTGACTAGTAAATATGAGGCATATTTCAATAAAGAATTATTGAACTTTTATTACCTTTTTCTTTCGGAAATATTTCAAAATAGAATTTCATATTCACTATAGAGAGATTTATTTTGACCCAAGGTGATTTCGTAGCTAACTTAACATCTACTGCCTATGTTTCTATATAACAAATATCTAATTTATTTAGTATGAATTGTTTTTGCTCTAAATAGCTGTGTGGGTATCCTTATTCAATTTCATCTTCCTCTAAATATCACTCAGATCAAATTTGTTTCATAGATTGAGGACATTCTGTCTTTCTTTTAAATTATTGATATTGAAATAATATATATATATATATATATATATATATATATATATATATATAGAGAGAGAGAGAGAGAGAGAGAGAGAGAGAGAGAGAGAGAGAGAGAGAGAGAGATACATATATATATATATATATATATAGAGAGAGAGAGAGAGAGAGAGAGATACATATATATATATATATATATATATATATATATATATATATATATATATATATATATATATATATATATATATATATATATATATTACATTTTAAGAGCATAATCACCTATACAAATTGCATTTTCATTATGTACTAGAGTAATGTCCTTTGCAATCTTTTCAATGAAGACTTGCTTGTCTTTTAGGCCATATACATTCATTTAGGTCATGTTGTTTCCTAATTGCTAAAATCTACAATCAGCTTACTACCCTGCCGTCATATTTAATATTGTGTTCGTTGAATTTAAATCAATTGATGAGGAGCATAGCTACACCTCTAATATTAGATGTCGTTAAAATAAAGAAACATTCATAAAGCACGTGGAACTTGTACATATATCCCAACTTCTGAACAAACTACATATCTTTTAAACAAGTATATGAATTTAATTTACCTTTCAAAGACGTAAGAACGTCTCTTTCTCTATTAGCTGCTCTACTCCATGACAATTTACTACACAGATATGCATACCTTCCATTTTGTACCTTCAATCAGATTGTGTTTGTGGATGAAACAGATCGAATTGTGCAGAGAAACTGTTACAGATGACAATGCAACCTTGTACATACTCTATACAAACATATATATATATATATATATATATATATATATATATATATATATATATATATATATATATATATATATATATATATATATATTTCAAGCAAGTAAAGAGATCAACACAAACCACGGCATATACATTTTTTCAAGTTTTCATGTCCTCAATGTCCTCCGCCTGAAATGTAAAAACCATAGGTGCCAGTATATTTGGTGGAGAACTTTGAGAGGAACCACAGACCCACGAGAACCTACTGGCAAACGTTCTCAAATAACTACATATAGGCCAAGGGTGATATTCTACCAAACGCTGTTAGGTGTGGGGCTTTAGTGGCATGTAAAATGTAAATGCAAGCGCCTTAGACCACTCAGCCACACGGGGCATGGACAAAACTGAAATGTATAGATCAATAAATTAATTGCAGAATGAATGTAATAATAATAAGCATTCTATCTACTTTCTCTGAACTATATGTGAAATAATAATAAACGTTCTATTTACGTAATCCGAGCTCCATTATGTGAAACAACATTAGTAAAAGATTAAAATCAGTCAATCGCATTTACATCGATGAATCATATTGGAGAAAAACTATTAGCGTTGATGCGTGAGAATCTTTTTAAATGACAATTTCGTAGCATATATTGCAATTTAGTTATTTTCAACACTGAGTTATACAGATAACAGAGAACAAATATAGTGCAATCCAAATGCAAGTGTTTTACACAAGACTGCATGTTACTCAATTGATGAATTTAACATGAATTGGCATATTTCATAGTGAGAGAACATCTCGAATTACCCATCTGGTATTTCACCTCCTTTGTTAGCCCAAATCAATTACAATATTTGCTTATCTAAACTTTTACTCAGATATCGCGACAGTATTGTCAAGGTAGGTCAGCTAAATGTTTGGTAACTTCATGCAACAACACGTAGAAAGACCGCTTCGTTATTACACTTCAACTAATGGTGAGAAAAATATTTACACAGGTGCCGTTGATCACCATTCGGGACAATCATTATTTATCTTAAAATAAAACACCTCGCTTGAAAGAAACCTGAAAATGAGACATTCATTGAATGAGAATAATTAAGCTCAATGCAAAGATTTAAATATAGTCTCAGTGTCATTATAATGTCTATTGGTCAGAATAAATGTAAAACTATTTTTCTAGCTGTATAAATGACCAGGTTAGGTGAAAGGATTCAAGCTATTACTCAACTAGTCTGTCAAGAATGAAACGAAATGCATCTAATTATCATATACTTTAACTCGATTTATATATTGCAATATCTATTCTCCAAAATAAACGTGAATGTATCATTTAATATTGCCTTGAACAGCGTTTGTTCAATGTCAAACTCGTCCGTTTTGACATAACGCTAACCATTTGAAATTTGAAAAATAAATATTGAAATTATATGTGCATTGAAAGAGAACGAGAAATCTTAACGTGTGTATTTATAGAAGCTCTCAGTTAATAAAATAATCAACATGTTACTAATTATATTGAAGTTTTACAATACCACCTGCCGTCACATACACAAGCACACAGACACACACACACACACACACACACACACACATATATATATATATATATATATATATATATATATATATATATATATATATATATATATATATATATATATATGGGTTCCCTACAGGAAATTAGAATTTAATGTTTACCATTGATTTCAACTGATGTAACTATAATGTATTGTTATGTGAAATCAATGTAATGCAATGCAAACATTAATTCAAAAATCAAATAATTTAAAAGTGTTGTAGCAGTAAATTAATTATTTGTTAAGATTATTTATATTTCCTTCCTCTAAAATGTATTACATGCAAGAGCATTATCGCAAAGTTAAACATATTCTTATTCAATTTTCAGCGGTTACTCGAGGTTTGCGGTCCTTAATTTCATTATAGTAATACTGTGTAATTTAATTGTACATATAGTCATGCATTTTTGCGACATCAATTAGATTAATAAAGGGTGCTATCCTGCAATGTGGAGCAAGTATAAATGCAACTATTGCACGGTTCCATTTGTAGTTTATCCGATTTTCAAATTTAGCTTCAAATAGTAGTTTTCGAATAGTGAGAACCTAAAAACGTTTATTTGATTGGATCAATTTAATCATTTGATTACATAAACGTTTCCTGACGTAAAGACGTTGTCTTTAAAGTAGGTCAGTAAAATGTTTAGCAGAAATAAGGAAAATGTATCTTATCTTATTACCATAGATAAGTAAAACCAATTAAGTATCACATTTCAAGAAAAGTAGAGAAAACAATTTAGACAGGTGCCTTTGATAATGAGGCTAAACATTGTTGCAGCTCTTTCTCAATAAGGATATTTCTCGTAGACATAGAAATTCCAAGATCCATAGATGACAGATCTACTAGTTCAAAACATTTAACCTGACATTGAAAAAAAACCCCACTCTTATATCTTACTTAAGCACTTCGTTACCATTAATTTAACATGCTGGATGATCACCATTTGTTATAAAATAGTTACTATAAAATAAGGCCTCTATTTGAAAACAAGTCTTTATTGTTTTCTAAAATATTTCTACTTCAATACAGAAAGAGTTATCATTGTTACTTGTTAGATTTCACGAGGATGAACAAATGATAAGAAAATTTCGATCGTTCTCGCTATCGAATGCTGTAACTATGTAAAGATGTAGTGGGTGGGTGAGGTATAAAAGTTACAGATCTATAGCAAATGCGTTACCTTGTTTGTAATCGTGGTTACAATCTGCAACCATTAAGGCAGAGTAGTCATAACGTATATTACGGCACAAGGACTATAATATGACGGAGAAAGTTTAGGCTATTGAAGATATGCTGGTCCAACATCATTTAAAATTATTATATATAGTAACTAAAATTATCCGAATGGACATTTTAATGTATTGTTTGATACTGGCTTGAAGAGAGTTAGTACAAAATTATTCATTCTATTTTCGTTGTCAAAATACAGAGGTCATTCTAAAGTATTGAGTATATGTTCATAATTGACATGTTAATTTCACAATCTCACTTCAGAGATTGAATATTTAAGAAAGACGACATTTATACATCAATTGGATCACTTTGAAGAGAATTTATGATTTTATGCTACGTATAACTGTGTAGTTATTTGCGGTAAATTGTAAAGCTGTATAACGATTGCTACGCAGTAGTGTGGTGTAATACACGTGCTACTACATCACTGTACACTTAATTATCACTTAATTGGCAGTGTGGTGTAATACACGTGCTACTACATCACTGTACACTTAATTATCACTTAATGGGCAGTGTGGTGTAATACACGTGCTACTACATCACTGTACACTTAATTATCACTTAATGGGCAGTGTGGTGTAATACACGTGCTATTACATCACTGTACACTTAATTATCACTTAATTGGCAGTGTGGTGTAATACACGTGCTATTACATCACTGTACACTTAATTATCACTTAATTGGCAGTGTGGTGTAATACACGTGCTACTACATCACTGTACACTTAATTATCACTTAATGGGCAGTGTGGTGTAATACACGTGCTATTACATCACTGTACACTTAATTATCACTTAATGGGCAGTGTGGTGTAATACACGTGCTATTACATCACTGTACACTTAATTATCACTTAATTGGCAGTGTGGTGTAATACACGTGCTATTACATCACTGTACACTTAATTATCACTTAATTGGCAGTGTGGTGTAATACACGTGCTACTACATCACTGTACACTTAATTATCACTTAATTTGCTTATTGAAACATTTTTTGCACATCATGCCAACATATTTGTCCAGTAGTTCAAATGAAACGTTTATAAAATGTAATCTTAGACGATAAAAACAACATATCAATAACCATTGAAGCTCGTTTCCCGTACGGATTATATCTAGAAGCGCCATATATTGCACATAATAGGCCTAAAAAGTAAAACGTTAAACCTTGTGCTGACAATAATTTAGCAGCAATTCAACATTCCGTATATCATCCGTTATTATAAGCTAATAAAATGTATTTGCAATGTGAAACGAAAACCTTTAAATTATACGTCGAGTATACGATAACAACAACATTTAATACAAGTATTGTTTTGTAATTTTACACGAAACATTATTTTCACAGTTTGCACATCCCGGTTATCTCAAAGTATACTGGTCAGATGCTGAAGGAAGTTTACAGCATGTTGTTCACATGTTGTTAGAGGTATAATGCATCATGATCAGTTGTGCAATCTTGTGATCCCTAAAAATATGCCGAATATTTCAGGAATAATAAATATAATACAGTTAAAACTAGAACAATGAAGTTAAAACGGCAGTATATCGTACTTTTAAGGGGTAGGACAAGAAGAAGACAATGGCTTTTCAAATGAAGTGCCAACGTTTCTTTACTTATGCGATCTACGTAGGATATATATTACAGGGGTAAAGTGTTTCAGCAAAACTGGACTAAATATCAGTTGGCCAATTGAAGTAATCTATTAGAAAGTGATCATCGTGTTGTAACTGATAACACAAAGCGCTTCTGGTAAAAAAAAATTACAACAGTCAATAAAAGTACAACTTGTAATGTCATCAGTCAACAATGTTAATATTAAAAAGAAACTGCATTCTTATACGAAATCAAACGGGCTATTAGAATGTACAAAACAATTACCAAAATGGCAAAATTTAATTCGCTTGATTAATATCTTGTTTCCAATATATGATTCCCATTTGTTTCTGATGAGCACGGCTATTATTAGGTATTCTGCACATTCCATAAAGATAATGGCAGCAAAATATAATGTTCCTTTTATGATCTTTAGAGGAATTCCTGCAGCATTTAACGAACGGGAAAATCAATAAACTCTTATCTGAATATTATGTACAATATCGATATGGGTAAAGCGAATCAAACATGTTTACTTGCATTATATGGTGACAATTGGTTGTTATAGAGCGTTGTGTATGTGTGCTCAGGTAGTTGAATGCACATCTGCGATCATCGACTACGAATTGAATTATTATTACACCTATGGAAACCACGAGCAGATTTTGAACACTTTTGTTGACGGTGATGTCCATCATGAGCCAACTGTCCATAGTTTATGTATCGTGCTTTATTGAACCTAAATATTACCAACACAGGTAAGGGAATCTCCTTTGTGATTTTCGTTTCATTAATCCACACTAATATATCTCTAATTCTTTCGTTGACACGTTCATTCAAGTATAATACTACTTGTGCAATCATTTTGACTCGAGTTCTACACTATATGTTGTAATGCAAATTTTGCCTTATTCTCGTCTTTGACAGTGAGGTTAGCACATCTGCTTGAATAATAACTGTATCTGACACGATGCATCTGACCAAAAAATGTCAAAATAACCTTAGCGTTTTAGTTTAAACATATCGCCAACCGGTGAATGTAAAACCTATATCTTATCTTATTATTGCTCCGCAATACGTGTATGTTCTCAGACCGCCTTCCGTTCAAATAATACCGGGACAAAACTACCATCTTCTACACTAAGCACCTTCGTTCTGTTGCCTATTTATTTGTGCAAGCGTCGTTTTTCGCCATTTCAATGAAAATGTTCTTCGCACACTTGCGTTTGGAACATTTATGAAAATTTTGGTTCCACAAAGATCACAAGAGTCTTTACTACGTTATGATCTGAACAATACCTTACATCTGGGGGTCAAACTGTGATGCTATATCAGATACGTTTCACATTATCAATTCCTGTATTAAAACAGTCAAATTGCGTACACATGTAGCTAACATCACGTCGCCACAAACCTGCACAATACCAATTATATATTGGATTGTTGCTAAAAGATTATGTGTGTAAATGCGTTAGAAAGAAACTAAGAGTGTCTATGAAGCGTCATCCATGCTCCTAAACCAGTATAATTAGACTGGATCCGTTGTAATTGACTTAGTAAAATATATCGTATCGTTCTAAATGATTTACACGGTCAGGTATGAAGAATCATTATCACACAGATAGGGACAATCATTTTAAAATCCCATCACCGTCCTCAGCTGATTACTATCCAAAACGCAATTTCTTAGCATGACCCGTGAATAACACCCCATGAAATTGTTCCTGTTCGATGATGCCTTGAAATATATACCTATAGGTTTTGTTTGAAATAATGTTAATAGTAAGGTCGTGAAGCGAATGAATATATATTCGAATGATACAGTGAAGTAACTGCACAACGATCACGAGTACATATTAGGAGCCAAATGCAATACCACCGACTGCATAGAATGTGAATGTACTGAGTGGGGATAGTGTTCCTGCGAGTAAGTAAGATCGTGTGGCAATTACGTGAGAGAGGTTAAATGTATATATTACTGATTACATGTTGTAAGTAGGAGTAAACAAATAGAATACTATCAGTCAGTTCAGGTTAAATGGCATATAGAAGACCTTTTTCCTTAAAGCTTTACCTGAAATAACAAAATTGATGGTGGGTTAGGAATGGTGATGGCTATGTAGCTCATCACCGTAAATTGTAGTCCACGAAACACATATAAGCTTGATATAATGGTTCTGAATGTGAGTTTCAGCGGGGGTGGGGCTATATATTTATTTATAATATGTGTGGGATGGGAGTAACATGGTCAGTATTACACACTATTCCAGGCCACATCACTAATAATTGTCAAAATTTGGTTTCGGCAGTAATCCTTTTTCTAAGTGTTTAAAATTAATACTTCCTCAAATGTACAGATATTATGCAATATATCGTAAAATAATATTGATTTTTAGGGACACGTGGACGAAGTCAAAGTCAAGGTCACATAGTAATTCCTTGAGCATTATGGTTTCTAAGTAAAGATTAAGGGAGAACTCTAACGGGTGTTTTTGTACGTCTGACTGAAAGGTCGTTAGTTTGCTGCCCATTTATATGTCCATTCGTCAGCGAAGAGTGAATTTTTACTGTTAATGGTCGTATTTTATTTCCATAATTTCTCATTCATACTGTTTCATAAGAAAGAGGAATCTATAGTCACATTGATTGAGATGCGCCTCAGACTAACTTTAACATCTAAACTCAATATGTTTGAGAACCGCATCAGACTAACGCTATCATCCAAAGTTAATATGTGTAAGTACTAACTTTGTCACCTGAAGTTAATATGTAGCGCATCAGACTAACTTTGTCACCTGAAGTTAATATGTCTAAGTAACGCATCAGACTAACTTTGTCACCTGAAGTTAATATGTCTAAGTAACGCATCAGACTAACTTTGTAATCTATGGTCAATATGTCTAAGTAGCGCATCAGACTAACTCTGTAATCTATGGTCAATATGGCTCTGTAGCGCTTCAGACTATTGTTATATTCTGTACTCAATATGGTCGATTAGAGTGTCAGACTAATCTTGTAATCTATAGTGAAAATGGTTGGATAGAGCTTCAGACCAGCGATATAAGCTACAGTCAGTTTGGTTGAGCAGAAATGTGTAGCAATGCCTCTCACTTAGAGCAGGTATTTTGATGTAATCTGCCATGCACCAACAGCTTGAAAAAATGTATAAACAGAGAGAAACCTTAATTCAACATTTAATTTTATTCCAAATTGTTTGTGTCTTTAGGGAACATACATAAGCACTAATAAAGGACGGAACAGGGAAGATACACATAAAAGCTTTGATATTTCTGAAAAAATGAGGGGACAATCCTACAGTTACCAGCTAGTTATTCTGGGACGGGTCTGCGGGATATCCACAAACAAAGAAGTACTGATTTCTGGTCACGTTGCAAGTGTGTGCGTGTTTTGGAAAATGGTAAAAATTGGATACACAATTTTCTCGTGACACTTATAAAGTGAAGAGTCTTTGCAACTGTCAGAAGCCAAAGTCATATAACGTTTGTACGGTTTGTAAAGATTTACACTTTAGAATATGTGAAGTATCACAAGTTATTATCACAAACAGAAAGGGAACATAGGGGCTTGACAGTTGTTGTTTAGACAAATCCGTTCAACTTCACAACTTAATTCATCTGTCTCATACATTCATGTTAAGGAAAGATCACATTTGTGCAGCAGCACTGGTAACAGCAGGAGGAGACGCCGTCGCTGCTGTAGAAAAAGAGTAGTTCTTTTAAAAAACGAGTTTAATATTTTATTAAACAATATCAGATGAAGAAAGACGTGTGTTAAAACAGGGTTGGTTGAATCTTAGTCAGCGACAAAGTAGAAGTAACTGAGAGAAGGAGACATCTGGAGTACGTACGTGTCCCAGCGACACAGTGTCGTCTCTAGCTCTCTTAAAGACACCAACTGTCTTTTTTTTTTGGCAACATTTTTCTTTTGTGGTATGGTTCGAATCGAAGGGTCGTGAAGATGCATGAGGTGTTTAAGACGAACCACTGTCGTTAGGTTCCTATATGCTTGGTTTCACTTGCCCTTGTAAAATATACCAAGTCATTGTGACAACAAGAGGTAGAGAGGGTATATATGGAGAGAACGAATTTGGTTAAATCATTTCTGAATCAAGACGCGCAATGAAACGATCGCATGATTTTAGTGAGAGAGAAGAAGAACGTAAGAGGCAGCGAAGTGACGTATCGCCTCAAACACGAAAAATAGAAGACATGAGCGAACCTGAACCAACACCTTCAACGTGTGCGACCAGACAGAGAGAGCCTACTCCAAAACAAAGTCCATCTGTATCACCCGCAAAGTATCACAACATTCGAGACACGGAAAAGCGCTCCTCTAGAAAAGTTAGAAATACGGCTTACACGTACACTGTGGAGTTTAAGGATTTCAAGTAAGACGTACCGCTGGAGAAAGGAGAAGAGTTCATCACCGAGGTGTGGGATTTTTTATTAACCACACTGAAACGACAATGTGAAGCCAAAGAAAACGATCGCTTGAGACTTTCCATTAATCCTGACAGCTTGGCGTCACCCGTTTGGATCCAGTTTAGCAGCCCAGCAGAATTGACACCTTCCAAAGTCATCAACAAAATTCAACACGTGCAACAATCAAATGGAAAGTTTCACATCACCGATGGAAAAGCCACACAGTTTATGACCCAAGTGGGACAGGGCGCATAAAGGTGTTATTGGTGGACGATCTTTGCAGCACCAAAAAGAGCCTCGTTCAAATTAACAACCGTCAAGACCAGATGTGTGTAGCCCGTGACATCGTGGTGGGACGCACGTATGCCAACAAGAACGACACGGTAGAATGGAAAAGAGCCTGGAAATCTATTCAAATATCGGACCAAGCCAAACAACGAAGTGAAGCAGAACTCCTGTTACAACAAGCTGGCCTGTCCAACGACACACCCTGTGGCATTCCTGAAATGCAAATATTGCAAGATGTCCTAGCTCTAGGCAACACCTTGAAAGTGCACCCTCAAGAAGTGAGCGGGCCTCTGTTGCTTCGAGGAAAAGATATCCAAGAGGGAAAATACATTCACGTCTATCATCACGATGAACATTTCGATGCCATTACCAGTATCACTGGATTCATGGGACTATGGCTATAACAATCGAGAGCAACACAAGCATAGTGGAACGAAATGATCAGAATGTTTGGCCTATCAACCATGTCTAGACGAAGGACAACCACGAGTACATTGTCCAGCTTGTCAGCGCACCTTTGTCACCCCTACCTGTTACCAACAACATCTAAAAACGCAAGATTCACAGCAGAAAAGTGTTTGTCAACTCTTGAGATTGTGCCCCATATGTGTACACGGCATGCGTACCAATAGTGTCAAGGCACACGTATATATATATGGAGTATGCACCATGGTGGTTGAGTTGTTATTTTTCAAGTTCTGTGCGGGGTAAGGTATAATGTAGTTGCAATTCGAGAATAATGATGCAAATAAATGTCATTCGTGGTTTGATATTTTATAAATAGCATACATGTAATAGAGAGAAAGAAACACATTTGCATGAACCATAATTCAAGCACCCTCTGCACTTGGAATATGGAAAATGATTTTGAATAACTTTAACTTAGTGTTACTGTATGTAATAAAGTACCTAGGAAGAAGGTACAATCTTGGCATTGAATTCATTTCCTGCTACGATCGTTACCTACTGAAAGATTTCGTATTTTTCTTTATAAAGCATTTTAATGAATTTTCATGGATATAAATGATACATGCATTAAAACAAACTAGTGTTAAAACGTTAAGTTCTAATTAGGCTTCTACAACCTCAACTTAATATACGTAAATATTGTAAACTACTTAATAATTAGCATCAATTTGATTGTTTTGTTCACAGACTATTTTCACAATATCCTAATCCTTTGAACTATCATAGGTGTGTATACTGTTATAAATTACATTTACACTTACGTGATCTGCTGTGTAAAATTTTCACAGCCTGAGACTTTATTCTAATCGTAGCATTAGACTATGTTCTTCTCATTTACTGATTGTAAAATGCAACATTTCTTTTCAAAGTGCTCAAGACACTCATGATTTAAAAAAGAATTTTTGATCCTGTTTTCATAACATATATAGGGTACTATGCATTACGTGCATTTGCACCGCACTACACAGCTGCTTGGCAATATTTCTAGCTCTCATCCCGGCTGAAATTAACTGTATGACTGAATGTATCTTACAATTTTAATTTGCTGCAGAGTGTAGGAAAGGACTGAATAAATGTTCTATTTGCTCTAAGAAATTGTACGATAGGCGAAATATACACTAGGGAACATATATACGTATTTCACATATCTCGCAGAACCACTTTACTTTGTCGATGGAAATTAAATTTGATTGAGTTTAACTGTGTACTGAAGCAATGTGCATGTAATAGATTCCAGAGGACGTACATGCAGTCCTAGTATCGAATTCATTTATTATTAACAGATTTTGTATTTTCTTTGATCTTATTTACTTGATCTAACAATGCACAGTTTAATTCAAAATATAATGTCTGAAGACTGTCCTGAAAAGTGAATCAACGCTAAGTCGTTGTCTGGAGTGTTATTTTTTCAATATAAGGTTCAATATTTAACATTCTCTGCATGTTATTTGTGAATATGGAACCCATCCAAAAATGTAACTATGGCGAAAGACCTTTAAGCATATCACATATCATGATCAAAGCAAGTATAGACATACGTCACATACATTTAAGGTCTTTTTTCACTTCGAATATTAGCTGGGTAAAAACTGTAGATTGGTCAGGAGCTATGCATGTTTTACAAGCTATTTTCATATGTTACTGATTTCTAATGACTGGTCTTCCATCTTTATGGTAATATATATATATATATATATATATATATATATATATATATATATATATATATATATATATATATATATATATATATATAAAGAGAAAGAGGGAGACATGTATTCGTCTTTTCACTATCGGAATTGTGGCATAATTTACCTTTAGGGAAAATGGGTCGTCATTCAGCTAAAAAATAATTTTCTCATTTACATTTCCAATAGTCTGGGAAAATGTCAACGTTTTCCGAATACTATGTTTGGGATGATTTAATGTAGGTATGTACATCTGATTCGTATATCAGAATCTCGCTAAAGAAGCAACATGTTTAATCTTTGTGTTTGCAAATTATAGCAAAGCTAAGAACATTAGCATGGATGTTAATCTATGGGGCTCAAATGAAATCGAACATAGATAAGACACTCTCGGAGTAATGGAGTTTAATGTGGATGGGATAGTAAGACGCTTGTGAGAATTTAAATTGTATGTGTCGCTACGTGGTTTTGTCAGAAGTTTAAACAGGTTAGACACCATACATATATGGGATACTATGAGGATTCTAAGAGTTACCATAGATGGGCCCACTGTAGGGCTTATGAGAATTAAACTTAAATAGGTCACTACCTGGTTTAAGGGAATTTAACATGGGTTATACACTATGCAGTATCAGGAGAATGTAATGTGAATTGTTGAGTATGAGGCTTATGAAAGGATGGCATGGACGCGTTACTTTTGTTATCTTATATAGGTCACGACATGGTATTTAAGAATTGGATCGTAATTTCTTAGAGCATCCATAGGTTGATGCAAATTTAGCATGAATCACTATGAATCCCCAGCAAAACCGATTAAGAAGGTAATATTATTCTTTTACTACTTTATTTTATATGTTTCGGTCGAGAAAGAAACTGTCACGCACTTTGTGAACAACTATTGACTTTTATGAACACTGATTGTATATATTTCAGTTACTAAAGCCATTTTGTGTGATTTAATCAATTCAGTTTATCTACCTTCGCCATACAAGCTGAGCAGGAAAGATATCTTTAAGCAAAGTATCACAGATTGGATGGAGATTGTAAATGCTGCATTAGATTTTCGAATATACCATATTTGAACAGCATATGATGCTAACTAAATTGAGCTTAAAAACTGGTCAATCTCATTAAACAACGTGATGCGTCTGACCAATGAAAACTAAACACAATTAAGGCGATTCATAAACAATTCATTTGAAAAAATCCATCCCAAAAATGCACATATGACAAAAAGATGACTGAAAGTATCGAAAATGGATTGTTTGTACGCTGTTGTTATTCTGTTTACTTTGAAACAGTTTGGTTGAGAAATATGATATTCAATGATAGGGTGTTTCAAACGCAGAGACAATTACATCCCACTTCTTACTGAAACTAGCGCGTTGATAACTTGATTTTTTTGATCTGCTGAGCGTGTGAAAACAAGACGTTAAATTCTTATTTATACATGTGAGTCAGGTATTTCTAAATAGTGATAGCTCACATTGATTCACGATGCAGTATTCAGTGATAATATTGTATTTAGAAAAGGACATCAGTTTTGGCATCAATTTTATTTATATCGGGAGCGGAACCGAATCTCGCCTTCTCTTGTTCAAAAAAGATATGTATCAATCGGCATGTATGCATTCAACAACCGAATCAATTATTAAATGAAAGAATGAAAAGAAAGAAAGAAAGAAAGAAAGAAAGAAAGAAAGAAAGAAAGAAAGATAGAAAGAAAGAAAGAAAGAATAAAGAAAGAAAGAAAAAAGAAGGAAAGATAGAAAGAAAGAGAGGGAAGGAATGGATGTAAGTTAAAATGAATAAACGTAACCTGTATACACATTTTATTCATAATTTCACTGGAAACCGCGTGACCAATTGCAATGTCAGCCAAATACCTGCTTGCATTCGGTTTTAAGGCAATGTTGTTTCTTGTGCATTCAGCTGTTATAAATTATTTCGCATCTTTACGCTTTCTCTATCTCGAATTCGCATCCATAGCGTACCAACTTATATCCATCTGGAACAGAAATGGCGCCTTCATTGTACCCATATCTGTAAGTATATTACAAGAAAAGATGTCATTATCAGATATATTCTGGTTACACCACATCTACGTCGTAAAGTTGTCATCACGGAATAAATTCCAGAGCGAAATAACGTCACAAACGATTCGAACATGAATAAAGAAAGATAACTTTCTTAGCCACGCCGGATTTCACATATTTCATATCTTTATCGAAGCTAGATGGTTTACATTTTAATTAAACCCATAAATACTCGTAACCTTCATAAAACGTTTGCGATACTCAATCATAATGACTATATATTGTAACGTTAGTCTGACGCGTTGCTCAGTCATAGTGACTATACACAGTCTGAAAGAAAGTATGAGTGAGAACTAAGATGTGCACTACTTTCATCAGCAACGAAATCACACATTCTTCACTGACGAACAGACGGATAGACAAAGGTATGAGCATCTATCCCAACATCCTTCGCATGGACCGAAAAATAACACCTTTGATGATTTAATCTAATTACGGTTGATTGAAATTATATCTTACTCGATTTTATGGCGACGTAGAGTAACAGTGATATACGGATATATACATTTTTATAGTTTCGTAAATCATTTATTTCTTGACAGATAATAAAATATCATACAATATTTACATTGCGGTATAATTTTTGTATTCATGACCTTTCTGAAAGGATGGTACCGCGAAATAACCCATCTGCAAAACACCCTCCAAAAGAATCCAATTTTAAGTTGTGACAGAGGACAGACGCATGAATAAGGTAATTAACAATATTTTTCATAAATATTTTATGTTAGGACAGACAATAATTATACAAGGTTTACACTGTAGTCTCATTTGTTGTATCAATTCCTTTTTCAGAGGGGGCCCCGAGTGGCCGAGTGGTCTAAAGCGCTCTCCGTTACGGATCACTGCCATCTCACCTCTGTCTGCGTGGATTCGAGTCTCGGATTCAGCCAATGTGGGTATGTCAGAAAGCTTGCCAGTAGCTTCTCGTGGGTCGGTGATTCTTTCCGAGGTTTTTCCCTGGTTCTTCCTCCACCATTAATACTGGCCGCCATGTATAGCCCTATCGTGTGCTGAAAAATGGCGTTAAAACCCCACAACAACAACAAAAAAATCCTCTTTTTAGAGATGATTGCACCCGCGAACCAAGCTAGCAAATTACGCACGCCAAATATAAAAACCAATGGTGAAAGAGAAAGAGAGAGAGTGAGATGGAAGGTGGGAGATAGAAAGGGATTCAAATCGTATGACAACTGTACATGGATTTAGAGCTAACACAATACAACATTATTTGTACGTCATCGACTTCATTACAACATGCAATTTTCCTTTTTTCATTTGTCCTCTATATGTTATTTCGATTGGAAGGTCTGATCACGTTCTAAAGATAATACCCATGTCTCAGTGCGAAGTATTCCTGCACTGAATCCACGAACCACTGCTAAGTTTTTGTCAGATTATATTCCTCACCCGCAGCATTGCATTCCCGATTGAGTACATGTGCATTCTTCGCAGTCTTTGGTCCTTATTACCGATCCTACCATGTATTCCACATGGTTGTGTTCACATGTTACCACTTCTTCCGAATCTGTAAAGATTAAATTAAATACAAAAACTTTGTTAAAAAAAACACAAGAAGAAGATTATTTTGATTTAAGTTGTTTTAAATCTCTTCTTTAACTGAGTTTCACTACATAAAGGATGCTTTCATACACGACTCTGTTCTTAATTTTTTAAAACAAAAATTATATGCGCATATTTATAAGCATAGCAATAAGAAGCCATATCATGGCTAATTCTGAGGTCACCAACCAAACTACTTTTCTAGAAATAATGTGATTGCTATGGGATTGTATTAGCCAAACCTTGAATGTATTTTAAAAGAGTATGTCTCAATTATATGGGTAACAATTGTTCATAGATTACCCTGACAATAATATGTGTTTTTCAAACGGTTTAAAATTTGTGTCTGCCTAGACTCAAAACTCATTTGGATCGATACGATTGATTTTAATCTGACAAAAGCAATCAGCCATGGATCCAGTCTAACTATAGCCGGAGAGTCTCAAGAGGTCAAAAGTAAATTATAAAAGAAACGTAAGGTATAGTTCACAATTTCAACCAAACTAAACGTGATATAATGAAACAGATGAAAGATCAAATGATGGATTAGCAGTCCCAGTGCACCCAATTTAACTAATAGGTGGATCCGAATCGGGTCAGAGGACTTATGTACTTTACGTCTCCTGTGTTAGGTACCCTAATACGTCATATTGTCCCTGAGGCTGAATGCTGGTCAAGTTTATTTACAGCAATTGTTACTTGGGTACTTTTGCATTTTTGACGATTTATACATATATTTGTTTCGCAAGTAAACAAAATATAATTCCACTTTCGCTGATGTTTTTCGAAGTGAAGTGTACTGAATGTGCCCAACAAATTGCACAATTTGAATATGCAAATTAGAAATGTAAAACAAGCATTTTATATCAACATTTTTACCGAGGAGATTTTAAGCTTTACAAAAGATATTTTAAGATAATAAGTATACTTAATATCCTTCAGCGTTGTACTAGACAAAACAAGGCCTCATAACTCTTAAAGTACTTTTTTAATGATAGATGGCGAAGATCAATGTCTTCTCAACGAGTGCCCTTAGTGCTGAAGAAACTGAAGAACATACGGTACACAGGCTCTTGATTTTAATTGGGACTAAATGGCAAGAATTATTACGATTGTTTAGATTATAAAAATATTTAGGACATAACTTATGTGATTGTTTGTCAGTCCCATTACACCCAATTTAACGAGCGGAGTAAAAGAGGCATCAAGATGTGTTTTCTTTACAGATGATTTTTAAATGCATAGAATCAACATGCCAGATTAAGTTACGGCTTCGTTTGGAAACAAGGGTAATATGATGGCACTCGCATTATTATACGTGAATCAATAAATCAATGAATGAATCTGTGAGCGAATGAGAAAAATAATGAAGGAGATTTACTTACCTAATAACGTATAATGTGGAGGGTAATATGAGCAGGATCCATTGACAAATGTCAGAAAAGTCATGACGGACATCAAAACCATCAGAAGTGCACACAATGTCTTCATGGTCCTCACAGTTGTACGACAGTATAATTCAAATGGCAAGTATTGGTGTTTTGTTTTTTGAATCTGTTTGGGCTTATATAGGCAGCTCCGTGAAACTATCACCTGTCAACACGGATTAGACACTCTCAGGCCTATTGAGAATTTAATTTAGACGGGTTACTAAAAGACGTATGAGACGTCGGACTAGACGAGTCACAGTGTATTTAATATGTGTATTTAAGATTTAAGTGTATTTAAGATTTAATATGGATGGGTCATTACAAAGCTTGTGAGAAATGAACATGGATATCGATTGCATGGACTACACAGATGCTAATGGAAATTTGGCACCGACAGATCTACGGGGCCCAATATAAAATGAACATGTTTGGGACACTATTACGGCAAACGGAAATTGTACATAAAAGGGACACTACTCGGATAGGAGAATTGGACGTTATTAAGACATTACCAGCACAAATGGAAATTGGACATTGAACGAGCTAAATAGGGCAAATGGAATCAACATGAATGTTCAAACACACGAACAGACAGAAACGCATACTTTTATATAAAAGCAGAATATATGAACAAGAATACATTTAAGGATAGGCAAACATTCACGTTTACACACCATTATTATCAAACACTGCTTCTTATAATACGAGATTGCTTTTCAAAGATGAATTTTGTACAACCTGCAACAAAATAACAACAGAATCCTGATTATATTTTTATGAGTTATGTTTCGATTCTTGAACAAACCAGAAACTTTCGATTCTTTTATTCAAGCGATATATATGGAAATTAGATAGACCAGCATACGTATAAAAGGGAAAACATATAACATAAAACAGGAAATTATATGGTATGAATTTATTATATTAGCATGCATATCCGGCAATTGCAGTGTTTGGGATCTTATATTACGAACATATATCTCTGCCAAATATATACTTATGGATGACAGAACAGATGGGTTTCTTAAACACTATAAGCTATATGTTATATGTCTTTCCTATGACCCAAAAAGCTTAGGTATCTATCATAAGAAATTCGCCATTAGTTTTTCTTTGCATTTTTCACTTGTCATCTGTAGAAAATAAATATTCTTTTGTTTAGCTTCAGATTCTTCTTTCAACCATACTCTTCAGAAAATTAGGACTAGCATAGTCTGTAACAACAACAACAACAATAATAATAACAGCAATAATAATATAACAATAGGTATTTTTATTTGGGACATAAGATAACTTTTGAACGTTAACTTTTACTTACACTTAATGAGGTGTACACTGCGTTAGCATACACGAGTTTTTGTAAACGAATGTTTTTTCCGGTTTGTTTTCGTTTTTCTTTAACTTGCTAGATATACTAACATACAGAAACTTATTTGATATGGATATTACGTTTGAACATCGATACGATAGACAAACATCAACAGACACGCATACATGCAAACAGGCAGTTCCATTGTAGTTACTCGTACTTGTAAACAGATGCACAGATTAACCGTATGCTGTGATAATATTTTGAGAATGCATTTTTACATTACAGACACATTATGAAAATTTCAGTTTCTCCCTAAGAGACATCGTTCTGAAACCATAAGTATTTTCTACTTTTAGAACTAAAATGAATTATAACTAATATTTTGTTTTTATGCACAAGCACTACTCATCATACAATATCATACCCGGTCTTTTCCGAAATATTGATTTGTAAGGATATGTGTGTGTGTGTGTGTGTGTGTGTGTGTGTCGCAAGGTATGTATGTATGTAATACATAATAGAGACGTGGCTTGTAAGTGCAAGAACAATATCATGCCATTGCAACCAAGTAGAGGATTTATAAAAGTTTGAAACTATGTGTGTTTCTCTGTACGTTTGAGCGTGTTCTGGTTGTCAATTTATTCTATCTTATACACAAACAGTAGTTATTACGGTTGTGTGTATTCTTTCTGACATTATATTTTACACCATGCCTTTACACAATGCTTTGTAAGATTTATGTATATCATCAGGGACCGTTGAAAGTGATAGAGGGATGTGAATAGAATATTTGCATACCTGACTTTTGCTATGGTTTTACGTAATTAACACTGGTATTTACTAAATTTGGAGTTCAAGAATATAGACTTTTTCCAGATAATTCTACTGCGTTTATATCTTAGCAAATTAAATGTATACATTGTCAATATCTGTAATCTATCTGTTATCAGAGTTTACAGTTGTGTTCAGATATTATTCGAAATAAATATTGTAATTAAATCATTCATTGGAATAACTAAATTGATCAGTGACTTTGAAATAATACGTTACTATGGATTTTTGTAGATTCATTCAAGTACATTCTAGATTGCATTACTGGCATACAAAGACATTTAGGACTAATGGTACATGAGGACAGTCAAGACAACTGAAATTCATCAGGAAGCTTATAAACATTTTGATTAGTAATAAGACGTGTTATTGTTATTATTATTATTATTATTATTATTTGGAACTACACATTGAAGTTATACATGTCATATAGTGCAAGCAGTTCTGGTGTGTTGCAAATACAGCAATAAATGTCTAATGAGTTAAACAAGCTTAATACACTGAACTTTAAATAAATGATCACAAGATACTTGCGAGATACTTTGTTAGTCATCCATTAGAATTTCAAATGGACATTTTAGTCATAAATAATGCTAAAGAAGTGGAGTTTGAGAATTTATAAATTGCATACCACAACGTGACGCGTGCTACATGATGAGGGCGAACATGGAACTTGAACCGTATGATCTACGTACTACAAGACAGATGACTGAAAGCGTGCAAGGTGAAATGATGTGATTTTCAGGGTTTTTGTATCAGTGTAGATAACTCAATAATAAAAGATGATGATTCTGAATGTAACGTAACGAATGGTTATTTATTGGGCAGAACACAGCGGCACACAACATGATGATGAAACTGAACCTTTGCAATTTGTGTCATCATCTGATAATTAATATCAAAATGTTACTTTCAGTTCTTATTTATGACATCCGAGTTATGCATTTGTCAATGCAGAAGTGTTTAACTTAGTGATATGTCCGACTTAGGTGCTTTGTCGCGTTTTGTGAGATTATTATTTTATCTTAACTTTCAAGGACAAATATAATATAAACCATTACATTATTCTGCATCATCAAATTGTGAGAAAACTATGCCATGAAAACTACTCGCACAAATGTAATAGATCATAAACGTGGACATTCCTTCAGCACTTTCTCTATACGGACAACTTGAACACATGTATAACCGGGTGTATTACAACAAATGATGATTTAACGTTTGCTAGACATTGCCGCGTTGATTGTTTTGTAATAACAGGTAACTGTTTGATATAATTAATGAAACTGTTATGTTAGGTTCTTACCACGCTTATGGTAAAAGCCTCACTTCAACAAATGGTGAGAAAACAATTTATACAGGTGTCTTTGGATTTAAAGCTAGTCATTCATGCGACTGATTCCCCAATGGGATATTCTGAATAAACATTGAAGCGCCATGTTTCACACATGACACGCCTACACATTTAAACGCTAAACTGTACATTGACAGATAGAACACTTCTATGACGCTTTTTCAAACTAGGAATTAACATTAATTAAGTATTCTAGATGATTACCAGTTATTATAATTAAAAAACCCATTTGAATGGAATACGAACCTTGGACATTCGATGATCGATAATGCACAATGTAGATATTTATAGACATTCTTATTTTGACCTAAAATTTTGAAAAGCATAAGATGAAAATATAAATTATTTTCCTCACAGTTCACATAACCATGTTAGTTTCAAAGTTTCCTATATTATTAAAATAGTCTGTCAAGAATTTATCAAAATGTTGTGCATTATTGTGCATATTTACAATATCTCTATCTAGTAATGTAGGTTGCTGAGAAGATATTAATATTTAATGTCTAACAATCGTTTGTATTAATCTGTTTATTAGTCATAGGTATGCTATGTAAATATGTATGTATCTTCTAAAATCCCAAACATGCTACAACGTTAGTACAAAAAATGTAATGTCATTCAAAATAATTGTCCGTCTTGGCAGCACTGCAGTTGCTTGAAGTACGAACCATAAGTACAATAAATAATTTCCATTTTGCGTAATAAACCTATGATCTCTGATAGAGTTCTTAGAAAAGAAAGCACCTCTTCCCTCATCTGGATCACACTAGAGTGAACTGATAATTTCATGCTGCATGCATCTATTTGCAGTTATATGAAAAAATTGCTATGCCACAATGTGTTGCTATTGAAATGCAATTATTTCACGGTTACAATATATCTGGTAAATGAATTTAAAAATAAATCTTATCTTTAAAACACGAATGTATGTACACTGAATATTTGTGTTTCACCTCGAATTGAACAGATCAATTAATAAATTTGCTTATATCAGCATGTCTCCGATAATGTGAATGTATCACTGCAGATCACATAATGGCCAATTATTGCAGAGACTTTTCCATCCACATTTTCGATATGTATAACAGCTCTAAATTTACAGATAATTCGATGTATTTCAGGCTCTGCCTCAGCATCAGATCAACGTTCGAGTCGATCATCGAACATTGGATGATATGGCAGACCATTTGACATTTGCAAACAAACCGTAATAGGTTACAATCAGTAAACAAGAACCAAGAAATATTTGAACTTGGTATTATGACAAGAATGAAGTGGGAGAAGCAGCATTTGGTGTTAAGATAGTGTATACCTCCTTTGTCAGTTCTTGCATGCAACAGAGTTAGAATAACGTTATATTTATTAAGGTTAAGTTGCCATGGTTGATGGATAGTGGTTATTCTAAGCCACGTCATATGTAGTTAATATTGATTTTATGTAATTCACCTAACTTTACACAGAGTTCTTTGATACGACAGCATTTACTGAGGCTGTTCATTAACACTGTAACGAATTCATGATTTCTTGTTACATATAAATATGAAGTTATGTGCGGCAGGGATTAGAGTAGCAATGATGTATAATTCTAATGCATATATGTCACCCCACACTTCCTAAATTTATGAATTTGATATCAATAGCATGTTTCAAATCTCCGCAAATTTTTTGACTGGATGAAATATTGAATTTGATTACTGGAACTTTTGTCGGACATAGCGCGTTTGTTTTCATTATAGGGAACTTAAACGTTTGGTACAAATAGTAAAATGTGACCGTAGCGTTTTACAACATATATGTTAATACGTCTTTTGATGTGGCTATCATTCTAAAACAAATAGTTAGCAATATATATACAAAACTGTCGTTTTTAACGAAGGTAGGTACCTTTGCAGCTATTTCTCAGAAATACAGATATTCTGAATATACATAGAAGCACGATGTTTCACAAATGACAGGCTATCAAATTTATTCGCCGACATTAACAAATGAAACACCCTATAATGTATACCAAAATGTGGATTAGGTTTTAAAACACAGTAGAAAGGATATGCTATATATCCTAATATAATGCAAGCGATTTGAAATCAATTACAAACATTTACATTTAGTGAACGAGACAAATGAATCTCAATGCAAGTTATTAAGGAAACTCTAGTTAATTTTAAATCTTGCGAGGCAAAACAAACTTAATTAAAAATTATTTTCTAGTAGTAAAGTAAAACTCATTTAAATTCAGTTTCCATCGTTTAAGTACAGTGATCACTCGAAATACGGGTAAAAAGTTTATACTCTCAATTTATTTGTATCACCTATCTGCACAGAAGGTCTTTGATATTGAGTCTGTTCCTGTACAAAACAAACAATCCATTATACGTGTAAATATGCAGTCATTTGTGACAGGAATTATAGTTAGAAAGGGTGCCATACAACGGTCTGATGCAATTTAAATGTATGCACTTTAACATCAAATTCTTTACTTCAGATCTCCACATCTTTATTTGACAGATCCATTACAACATTTGATTACTGAAACGTATCTCGCACATATAAACTATGTTTCAACAGTAGGTCACGTTAACGTTTAGTACAATAAGAAAATGTTATATTAGCTTCTTTTCACAGGTATGATAAAAATTGAGTCCTTACACTACAGCAAATGGTTAGCAAACGATTTACACAGGTGTTGATTGTCTTGGAGCTAAACGTTCCTGCCGTTGGTTCTCGATTTGGACATTCTAAATATGCATATACAAGCTCAATGATTCACACCACTGACGGACAAAACGAGACAAGATAAAAGTAGCGATTTTAATTTTAACTATTGTAAATTACATACATAACCCCAAATGTCAAAGAACACCAAATCATAATTTGAACTGTGTAAGTTGGCAGGTTTTTATATGAATTTCACATTCTTCATTGAACTATGAACATGGTAAGCAACGAATCAGACTTAAGACTCATTAATATTTACAAGATATTTTCTAACAGTACAGAGAACTAACAAAATAATTATAGTGTTGTCACTGTCACTGCTAAGGCTAAATTTCATGATTGATTTAATATAAAGGGTTAATATCGTCTTAGTTTGAATATACACAGAAGTTCTGTTTTATAAACGACGGGTCTACAATTGCAAGCTCTAAATCTAGTTCATGAATGCAGCATTTCAAATTATGAATTTACATCAGCAGGTATGATATGGTAGTGGAAAACATTTGACATAAACTTGAAAATTTCAATTATGTGAACGAGTTTCATTTTAAATCTTACAAGGCAAAACAAATTTAATTTTTTACTATTGTTTTCAGCAGTATCCATGGCCAGGTTAGATGAAGAGATTCAACGTAGTATTCAAATAGTATGTTAAAGTTGCATAAAAATGATTTTAATTATGGCACAGAATACTTATATATACACGACATAACGGGTACATTTAAAAAAGTATGTTCTAGCAGATTATGGAAGCAGGTTAGTTCCAAAGATCAGCTTATTAATAAAATTGTCAATAATCATTTACAGAACTACTCATTATTGCGTACTCTTGCAATATTTATATGTAGCCATTTATGTTGCCGGGACGATATTACACGTCAGCGTTCGACTACAGTTTGAGTGTATATATATATATATATATATATATATATATATATATATATATATATATATATATATATATATATATATATATATATATATATATATATATATATATATGTGTGTGTGTGTGTGTGTGTGTGTGTGTGTGTGTGTTTGTGTGTGTGTGTCTGTGTCTGTATGTGTGTCTGTGTGTGTCAATTATGCAAATCTGTTAATAAGAGATGATTATGGCAGTAAACGAATTCGGTGCTAAGGTTGTGATTTCTCTGCAGCGTTATCTTTTAGTTGAATTTTCAGTATCAATTCTCGAAGTTAAACGGTTAATCGAAGTAAAAAGATTGTATTTGTGCAGTGATTTGGTTATCGTTGCAGGGGATATATGATTCCATGTTACATGTAACAATACAGGTATTTTTGCGGCAGGGAGTACAGCTATAAATATTGCTATATAGTCATGTGACATAATTCTAATGCATGTAGTTTACGTTACACTTTGCTATTTAACCAATTTCTGAATTTTATATCAAACAGTATGTATGAAATCACGTGCGTCTATACGCCGTTACTTCAATGGATCATTTACAACATTGCATTGCTTGAACGTTTGTCTTAAATTGCGATTTTGTTTATTATGTTTGTCAAGTTCGTTTATGAAAATGATCCCTTTGCTTCTTACCTCATGTGTAGTAAAAACCACTTAGGTCATTAAACTGCAACAAATGCAAAGAAAAATATTTACACAGGTGTAGTTTGTCCTGAAGCTAGACATTCAAAATAAACATATTTGCCGGTACGAGCGTTCCGAATAAACACTGAAGATCCAAGTTTCTCATATTAGAGACCTAACAAATTGAAAGTTAAACTTTACATTAGCAAATACAACACCTTAGTGACTATTCTTCTCGACCAGTCCAGTTAAGATTTGGTACCAATAAAGAAAATGGTATCTCAACTTCTAACCATACAATAGTAAAACAATTTCGTTCTAAGTCATTACAAAATTGTGAGATCATATTCATATTTACAAATAACAGCTATATTTTGCTATATATATATTTCACACAATGATATAGCATCATTTCAAGATACAGCAAAACCTCACTGATATAATAACGTATAAGCTAATGCTAAACCTTTTCGCTTAGAGAGTAAATCTTTCATTTTGCATTCAGTGCATGTGAAGAACTTGGCTTAATGAAATGGTTTGTAGAACGTCTTATAGTTTATACATGTTTATACGGCAGATCACGTAAATATATACGTAATTTTTAACAGTTTAAACAACCATGCTAGTTCAAAGGATCAGAGAATTGTTAGCATAGTCTGCGGAAAAGCAATCAAAATCCTGTTAATTATTGCGTTATTTTATGATATATGTGTATAACCATTTAAAGTAGAAATTAAAGTTTTAACATAATTTGGTGTAATAGATCAACCCTTTATATTCATGATATTCATTGGAATGCGTTTTAATGAACCATACGAGATATTTCAATGTTTAGTTCGCAGCAAGAAATGATTTTGATGCTAAGATTATACCTTATTACATGCAGTAGTACAAAGTTAAAGTTATTCAAAGTCATTTTCCATCATCGAAGTGCAGCGAGTACTCAAACTATGGAATAGAGAATATAATTTTCATCCTCGGTATTACAGAATACTTCACATATTGAGCATTTAAAAAAGGAATTTATTCACGTTGGTTGGTTCACAGTGCAGCAAAATTCATACTTCCACGCTACATATAACTAAGTCTTTATTGTTCGGCGAAATTACAGCTATAACTGATCCTATACATCTACATTCTGCAATTAGAAAAAGGAAGTGTTTCACGCTATAATTTCCTGTTTACCCAATTCATGAGTTTAACATCAAATAATGCTTTTAAAATTGTGAAATTCTCAGGATCTTACTAAACTGCATTAGTTACAACATTTGATTACTGAAAGTTACTACACTATCGCCATGCAGTCACTCTTAATTTGTATTTTACGTGCTAATGTGTTGGCAAATAATGCCGTATCCATGTGTTCCAGGCAAAAATGTCTTTCTCTAATGAAAGCCAAACAGAGTGTTACTTCAGCTACTATGTTCTGAAAACGATATCCTGATCTTCCGCCAGCCAAACAACAAGACGTCTTGAATGTGCCCACATTCCAAACACTGAAGCTCATTGACAATTATCACCAGGAGAATATACAGTTCGGATGTCCAAGCTACAATATTGGTCTCATAATCAGGATCAGGGGGACATATATATTCCAACATGCACTAAGACAGCCTCACGTAGAGCCTACAGTTAAAGGCAATGACCACACCCTTTTAGCAAATATTTTTGACGGTGTTGGTGCAAATACGTGGGAGTGCGGAGGCATCAGACGGCAAACATAAGTATGTGTCTACAAGGTAGCTATGTTGCGACCCTGCTGCATGCAAACTACGTCTGAATAATGTACAAAAATCATGCAAGAACATGGCATAATAAGGTAGGAACAAAGACACCGAGATTCCCACACGGGCAGGCATTCCAACACATCCACATTCTGCCAGGATGTTAAAATATCAACTGCCAGGATAGATCGGAAGGAGGGAAAGCATTCTCAGGGTTGCTAGAAGAAACGATTCGAAGAGTCCCTTATATCATCTCTCAAACACGTCAATATTGGCCACGAGTCAACACCAACTGTCATCTCCCGTACAGTGTTGCGCAGACAGTTCAAAGCATAAAATGACTTGATTAATCACTCACATACAAAAGGATCAAAATACAGTTGTCAATACGCGTTCATCTTGAAACTAGGACACTTAACATGTACAGCTTATATTGCAAGCTCTATTGCTCCTCGTTTGGTACTAGTCTTTTAAAAGGTTTTCCTTTGTTTACCCTTTCTTTGTTTCTTTTATTTATTCTGTGAGTGATGTTTAAGATTTGATGATACTTTCCATCTCAGTTCGGTCGTCGTGCAACTTTGTGATCTCAAATACAATTTTTTTTTTGACCATTCGACCTCCCGCATTCGAGACGAACGCTCTGATCACTAGGCCACCGGAGCGGTTCGTCTTAAATAGCAAGTGCATCACTATTAAAATAGTATCCGCCAAGTATCGGTCAAATAGAGTCACGTTGATACTATTCAAATTAGCAAGTTGCAAAGACAAAAAGACTTACATTTTGAAGTAGATGAAGACATATGTACTTCCAGTAAAAGGTATCGCTCTTAGTTGTTTCTGCTAAATCTACTTATCGTATTTCTCGGAAGGGCCATCTCGGGTCAATCACAATCTAGGGACATACCGGATTTCTCACCATTATCATGGATATATCTTTATACCAAATTTAGAAATCCATAAAACATTAAGCATAAATCTCACATGTTGTCGAAGTAACTTTGCTAACTTTGTATACTAAGCATAGTCACAGACACATACTCCAGGCTTTACCGTGTAGTTGCACCTGGTGTCACTAAACTGGATTGCCACGCTCCTAAAGGATAAAGGAGAGATCCTTTGCGTTATCATGGAGCGTTTGAGTTGTAAAGTAGTAACTTTGAAAGGGAAAAAAATGTTTATTTAATAAGTGACTAATTCCTAAATTGTTACCACTGACAATATTTGCGAGTTTGTGTTGACTTCAAGTGAAATAGTAGCCATGAAATTTTTTTATCACAATATATCTTTTGTTGTTAACAGTCAAGAAAAAGGGGATTGGAGCTGTAAGCATTTATTAGCAGCATCTTCTCGAAAATGTTCTGATTGTATCCTCAACTAAAATAAAAACTTCTCGAGAAAACTGGATATATTCGATGTAGGAAATTAGGGTCAGTTCTATCTTTCTAACTGTCGTCAAATCCAACGTGATATACACATCAACAAAGTTGATTTAGATAATTACCCTGGTCAACATCAGTAGCGTTCGACGTCCTACTGACGGGTCTGTCTCTCTCTCTCTCTCTCTCTCTCTCTCTCT
Organism: Sinohyriopsis cumingii; assembly: GCA_028554795.2. NCBI lineage: Eukaryota > Metazoa > Mollusca > Bivalvia > Unionida > Unionidae > Sinohyriopsis > Sinohyriopsis cumingii. The sequence continues at coordinate 67,923,880 of CM068840.1, forward strand.
CTCTCAAACTTTCAAATATCATACATAGTCTAAACATACGTGAAACGTTTTCCATTTACCGGAAATCCTGCTACTAAATGCCATTGTACCCATTGAAATCATTACTACCTCCTTAATTATGTAGAATCACTTAGTCATATATTTTTGATCTAACTGTAAAGTAGACGAATGAGTCGAGTACCTGAAAATTATTTGAGTTAACATGTTATCATTTGGGGCTGAATTAACATCTTATTGGGCTGAAGCCTTAAAACTGCTAGGTCAAATACAATAGTTTTTTAATCAAACGCAAATTGTCTAATAGTTGGCTTTGTTGGGTTGATTTGGAATGGCTTCCTCATCAGCAATTGGAGAAAGGGATATTATAGTTAACGATCACATGCTAATATCGCATATATCTGCCTTTACCATGCTACTGCATTGAATTTATGTTAGATATAAATGGAAAGGAACAATGCATTTGGAGAAATATCCGTGTCGATATATTTTCATGAATTTACAATTTTAGAAATGACAACATGTTTACTCTTCATAATTTTGGCATTGGGTGACATGTTGCTCTGCTCTCTCACTTTGCGGCATATTACATTTTCATGATTTTCGACTTAGCCATCAAACCTCCTGTAATACAATGATACTTAAATCTCTTCGTATTTAATGGGCGTTTTCAGACAAAGCAAACCTGTCATTTGATGCATTCCTCTTTGATGTCTTGTATGTTAATGATATGATAATTTGTTTTACAACATTTCAAAATATGTCATAAAGGGCCAATAGTCTAGTCCAAAATATATATTTTGCAGAAAGAATTCGTTAATTGTTATGAAAATTTCTACATTTCTGCTCTGTAAGAGACTGGAGCTATATTTATTTAAGCAAAACTGCAACCTACGGAATTTATTAATTATGGCAACAAGTTTTAGAATATGACAACACTACAACTATAGCAGAAACGTTCAGCAGCAACTCCTAATCTTAATTCAAAAAACTTCCTTTCCTGATATCTCATTCACATTTATTAAGTACAATGCACGCTATTGAGATTCAAAATTGAAAGTTTGATTAAGTTGTCTTCCTGTTTCTTTTTATTGTCCTCTTCTTTTTTTCCGTAGCCATGACTGTCTTTATGATCGGTATCTTATCACCTTTATTACGTTTTTACCACGTTCTTGTGTCGTTGAAGAGCAATCATTACTCTGTAACTCAGCTTAGGATTTAACATTGAGACTCAACCTGTTCTGGAAGCTGTTCAACGTCCATCATGATATCTACCTATTCCTGCAACGATCTCTGTCTTGTTATTCTCCTTAGTTTCTTCACATTGCATGGACTAGTCCCGCGCTCATTCACGCAAAATAAATATCACGCGACCAAATATCGAAAGGCAAATTATTGCACCGACCTAAAATAAACTCATCTCTGCTTGTACATACATGCACACTATATATCTGGCAGACACACATTAAATTATGACATTGATTTCTTAAATACGAAAACAAGCACATTGTTACTTAAAGATCCCAAAACCTACAAAAGACACATTTGAAAAGGCAAAATAATGCTTGAGTAAAGACAAATACAAACGCCAAACCAACAAAATATACATATACATAATATAACACAAGCAAAGGATAGCAAGTTTGTCTAGTCACATTTTTAAATGCTCACGGTAAAAATCAAATTGGAGAAGGAAATAGCTTTTTAGTGGGAAACGACAAAGACAAAAAAAACAAGCACATACAAAATCAAACACTGATTAGTCTTTTTTCTAGAGATTTGGATAGAACTGAAGGGTATTTTTCCTACAGTTCATCTAATTAATACCCGCTCCTTCCTGGCTGAGTTACACAAACACAATGTCGAGAACATCGATCGCCACCCTATACATATATGGACATGGCGAGAGAGAAGGGGTATGTGTGGCATCAGAACCACAATCCTCTGTTTGAAAGACTCTGATGTTTGTATTCCTTGCTCGCCAACGATGTGCTTTTGGATGCTACTGCAGTGGTAATAGCAGCTCCTGAGCTATCCCCTACCTCTAGGTACAACGGCTCAATGTGTTAATGGCCTCCTCTATGGCGGTGTAGTCAACGCGGGCATTCAGTAACCTGCCGAATTATCGGATGTGGCAGTACGTTTTCTTCTTTTCATCTTTGCCTTTTCGTTATTGGCTTCTAGCCCTGAATTATCATTTAGGGCGTCAATCAACTTGGTGAGGTGATCTTGGAGGCCATGTAGTTTGCTAACGAGGCTACGATGGTTCGTCAGATTGTCAAACACATCGATTTATATTCATCGAGGAGGGACGCTAAGGATAGAAAAGAGAATGAGTATAGTTATGCAGTGTCGAAGAAAGACAACATACATCATTTTGTCAAACAAACAGCTTGTTTATCAACAGGAGGAAGCTTCTCAAAAACACAGAAATACCAACCAATAATTCAACAATTTTAAACACGAACATACAAGGCTAACAATCTCGACTTCCACTAATCTAGATCATTTTACCATCGATGTAGTCATCTCATATGCAGCATGGCAAGACCGCTTTGATGGAGACAATATACACGATATTGTCCACACACAATGGAATACATTCTTTATAATCTCTCATTATTGAATTGAATATATACGGCATTTCTTCTCATAAAGTGAACGATGTCATCTTCCAAAGGCGGCGCTCAAAAGAAAACACAATGGTACAGAATGTGATTGTTAGGAAAGTAGACCGCGACCCAATGAGTTCCTGGTTCATGACGGTGGTCGCTGTTGATGACATAATCTTGAATGTCTTTAGGTTGGCGATGTGTAAGCTCGTACATAGCACACAACACAGGATTGCAAGAACATTATACGAACTGTGCGTCCGATGATAAAGAAGTTCTTAAGTATCCATTCTCTTTCGTTTTGTTTACACCGGAAATTATGAAGTTACTATTGTAATCTGACATTTTCCTTTAAAATGACTTTCAGGTATTGCAATCTACAACTCTTCTCAGAACTCTGCTTCAAGATAGTTTCGATTCCCAGAGACTTGAAAGGAGAGGTAATGCAAGTTTTGTTTATATCATTTGCTCAGTATTTTTTTGAAAACAAATAAGCATCCACGCCTCATCTAGATAGTCTCGCAATATTTTTCTTTTCTCATCATCATACATTTTTTGTGTTGAATCTGGCTCTGATGATGGTTTGGACATACAAAACAATGTTAATGGGTCACAGCTGCAACTCTTCCACTGAGGTGGTTAGCGAAACAGGAGATTAATGTTCCTGTTATTCTGGCCATTTCGACATCAATATTGTTTCTTTGTCTAGTTTTTCTTTAGCGTGCTTTGTATTTTCTTCTTTGAGTACAATGACGTCCTCGTTACATTTTTCCAGTGATTTTCCGTATTTAGAAGATGATGGGCATTCTTCCATAACTTCTAATAGTTCAGAATCATTTCTTTCAAGCTGTTGATTTCCACAGAGAAGTCAACTTACGGATACAAGGTGAAGTTTACTGTGATGGGCGGAGCTTCTGCGAACTGCAGTTCCACACGAAGATGGCTGGATTTTATAGAGTGGAAATTTTCCTCTTCGATGATTTAATCTGGACCAAAGTCCATCAAAGTATAAACTCTCACATATTGTGTACAATCTGCTGTGGCTGTTGTTGGTACCTAACGTCCTCGTGGCTTCATAAAATGACAAATACGGTCTCCGGTAACTTGTGCGGCCAATGTTAGGTTCGATAAGTTTGGTTAGCAAGACTTGATCATGTTGAGTGAATTCTATCTGGTTCACGTTAAAGTGTTTAAACTGGAAAGGAATTCCATCGATGACACCGTTAAGGCGCGTAGTGCAGATAATGACACTGAGTAAACGTTTGGGTAACTGTCCTTGGAGATGGTATTAGATCTTGCCCGTAATCCAACGGAAATGATCTAGGATTTCCCTTCCACTATAAGATACTTGGCTGTCGTTTTGCTCAAAGTGTGAGTGATGTCGTTTCTCACTTACTTTTGGTAATATTTTCACACGGATCAGGGACAGTCCAGATTCTTCTACGACTGTTCTCTACTCGTTAGCATAAGTCAAAATGGAAAACAATACATGTTTGATTCAGTAACAGCCCGACATCCAATTCGTTCAACACATACTTGTACTTTAATCACATATCCACATGCAAATGAAACATCGGCTCAAGACGAGCCCTTATTATTGTTGATTCGTGTTATTCCGCATTGTGTATAACTACTTAGCACCAAAGGTATCGGTCAGAAAGCATCTCAAAACGGTTAGATAGATAGCAATAGATCTTTTGTTGACACTTTTGTTGTGTCTCTCCAAAGCGTTGATAAACTGTTCGTCTTACATAGTGGCAGTCGTCTCAACTGGATGTTGAACATTGACAATTACCCTACCGGAATCCTTTTTGCATAGGAAAGCAATTGAAGTCTGTAGCGCGATGGCGTTTTCAATTCGTAAACCACGGGATCGGTTTTATTCAAAATTTCCTGCACTTCATTCCTCAGGATTTCGACCGAGAAAGTGCTTTGATTTTAGTATACCCTGATTTAATGAGTATAGTCAATTTTCGGATACTGGATGATGATCATAATTTGCTTGGGATGACTGATTTGGATGGCATGAGGCAATATGATCATGAAGAAACATAAGGAGCTGTTGAGAAAATACCATTAAAACTGTCACATGGTAAATTTAATTAAAATTGGCTATTCATAATCCGATGGTTTTTCTTTCCCATGAGTCACTCGATAGTTTCCAAAGGTAACAAAAGAAAGCTGTAGCTGCTATGTGTCTCGGATTAATGGCGTTGGCCGCAAGGCTACCGTTGTACAATCTCGTACAATATTAAGCAAGAGGATCGTGTAGAAGCGAACAGATGCAACTACGGAATAAATTTGTCCCCAGTTGTTTGTCTCAAGTTGCAACTCAAACTGGCGATGACTTCTCCGATGAAGAAATACACCGCAAAGAATTTACGGAAACAGACGATTTGCGTCTTAGGCATACGTTCTTCACACAACACGCACTCAGATTTGTGGGCCTTGAAAAGAAGAAAGAAATCGTTGGATGCCGTGTTGAATGGCATGATGGTCATATTTTATATTGTCGATGACTAGAGATGAGATTAACTGGAAGACATGTAGACGAAAATGGAAAAGAAAAGAAATGTGGAAACGTTTTATATATTTGTATGACGAAGTGGACGTTTAAATTACGGTCCCTTCTTTGCACCAGTCGTGAAAAATGGGTACGAAATATTAGCTTATCGTGAGTGGTGGATTTTAAAACTGTGAGTGGATAGGTGTGATGAGTTTGTGAGTCATCGTCCTAGGCATAAGTTATTCAAGGAGTTCCTCATTGTTTGGCTATCACATGCACTTGAGATTTAACACTGGAAGATTCAACGAGACCAAGTACTGGTTATTATCACTGAAGGCATGATGTGCTCTACTTTATTGAGAATATGAGGATAATGTAAATGATATTCGCAAAACAATGATGACATTTGCTTGCAAATCAAGTTTAACTTCTACTTCGTCGTCTCCTGACATACCATACAGTATTTGAGTCGGACAAGATCCCGTCGACGTATAAATTACAATTTTACTCAGAAACGATGCTGAAATATTTTCACTTTAGATTACAACATTATTCTGACGCGCTTCTCATTCATATTATTTTTACTACATATTGCATCTTTAGCATGAAACAGTGTGAACGAGAAACGATGAAATTTAAATACGATCATTAATATTGAACAATCCCTCATCGCTGACGAATGGACACATATATGAGGAGCAACCTAAATACTTTTTTCAGTAGACGGAAAAAATGCATTTTTAAGAGTTCACACTTCAACAGCATTTAAAAACCATAATAATCAAGAAATTATTGCGTGACCTTGACTTTGAATTACGTCTATCTGCCCCAAAAGTCAATATCAGTCTACTCCATTTTTGCAGAAAATCGATTCACTACAGGAAGTGTTCATATCATAACCTTACATAACGTTATTCTGCCGAAATTAAAATTTCATAATTATTAGTTAAGTGGCCTGGAATGTAGTGGAATATTGACCTTATTACTACTTATACAACCACACACACACACACATACCCCCCCCCCAACACACACACTAACACACACAGAGACATAACATTATAAATAAATAAACAGCTGCCCCACCCACCCTCAGACTCATCTTCAGGGTCAACATACCTTGGTTAGTTTAGGTACAGGAATAACTCAAACTTATGTTTCATGGATTTAAAGAATGAAATATGTAGAACAGCCACGTAAATTATGATATAACAAATTATACGTCGATGGAGTATTACTGGGGCTTAGATTTATTGTGCAAGTATATCCATACACAGCATGCACCAGTGCTGGAAGAAATTTGAATCGAAAATGCTCCTCACATCATTCTACCCATGTGAGCTATGATCAACTTTAGCAAGTCACGAAGGACATCACCATCAACAAAAATGGATAAATTCTACTCATGGTTCCCACAGCTGTACGAAACATTTCAGTTCGCAGTTGTTGAGCTCAGATGTTTGTTTAACTACTTTAGCCTATAAAGGCAACTACGTGAAACTACCGCTTTTCACCTTATTATATACGCATCGCTGTTTTATTTCCATCACCAATGTGGATAATGTGCATAATATTCAGTTAAATCTTTATATCATATCCTTTTTGCCAAGTGTTGAAGGAATTTGTATAAACATTTTATAAACGCAACACTAGATTGTACTGTCATTATCTTTGTGGACAGTGAAAACAACTTCATGATAGATTTATTCTACAGAAACGATGTAATAATTTATGCGAGTTATAATGCCTCGCTTCATATCAAACAACGAGGCATTCATAATATCTGATAAGAAGCTAAGACAATATTTTCCGTATGTGTACCAAGTGTTTACTGACATAGATTCAAAGAAAGGTTTGTATAATCAAATGTAGTTGTTACAATCAAAACGTGTAGGTTGTCACGATTTTGAAATATACTATTTCAAATATATTTGGATAAACTGCTATTAGTGCTGAGAAATACGTGTATTTGAATTGCACCAAAATTGCGGGATAGCACCTCATATAGATCTAATCCCTGTCGCAAAAGCTTATTGATATGTAGCATGAAATACTGAATTCATAGCGGAGTGTAAAAGATGAGCCAGTAAATGCACTTTGCTCTAGGTACTCACTCGTTTCTATTAGGTGTATTACAATTAATGAAATATTGTTATGTAATGTCACTCTGACAATGGAAACCGAGAGTGCCTAACTTTGTACTAAATCTGCTGCATGTAATAAATGCAGAAGAAATTTATATAATCTTAACACCAAATTCGTTTACTACCAAGAATATTACTGTTTACTAGACTATTAGTTTTTCTTTGCGTCGGTTTGGATTGATTTATGAGTTTTTCATTGCTTTTCCTGTAGAACCTGGATCTTGCTTGAGGGTAGTAAGCCTACATTTATATGATATGGTGATATAAACGTAACAGAGTATAAAATTTATTTCTTTGCGAAATCCTAATTAAAACATGACCTATCAAAGCAATGCGTTTGGAAATACATTAGAGGCAAAATAATTATATATTAAATATACATCTTGGAAAACAATAATTCCATACGTTTGCAGCTAGAGTCTTAATACTTTTAACTTTTTAATTCAAGTTACAAATGTTTAGTTGTAAATAAGAAAAATTCAGAGATAGATAGTTTCATAGATAGATAGATAGAGATAGATATATAGGTAGGTAGTTGCAGTATGATATTTTTTAGCAGGTCGAATGAAGGACTGCTTGATAAAATCAAAGTAATATCTCGTTGATTTTATTAATTAAAATCTACCAAGCGATTCAGAAATAAAAGTATATAAATGTATTCATTGTACATTGTACACATAGTAAATAAATTAGGAATATATCACCTCTCCGCTAATAAACGTAAATAAAGAAATAATATCATAATTATATAAATGATTGCATATTTCATTTGCATCAGTCGCCCTGGAGTTTTCTATCCGATCCCTTTTGACTGCTTAATTGTATCGGCATATATCTGGTAATCAAATCTTTTCATGTTATGCGCTTACAGACTTTGAGTCAAAGCTGGTGTGATTAGCGTTCCAAGCGGATTCAAGGTGATACAGAATGGTTGCGACTTTAAGATTGAGAGAGAAGAAGATGTGGAAGACAGCATACCGATGGATGAAGCAGACGTGCCCAAAGACAAAATACGCGTTTAAATGAAAGCACTCAGGATGAATCTACATTTATTTTTGCACCGTCTGACAGAATTATAAATAAAGTCTTAGTGCAGCCATTTTTATATATAAATTCAGTCATTCATTAGTTGGATTATTAAATGATAAATTTGTTACTTTATTTAATAATTCTTTTAATATTCACGTTTAGATTGATCATTTATCTTCGTGAAATATAGTAATTGAATAAACAGTGGTTCACTTTTAAGTGGATAATTACACAACGGGCGTACTAAAATAATTTCGTACTTTCGAATAATTTGGCCTCGTAAAATAATTACTAGTTATATCTGTCTTACGCCACGTCAAGACTTGGCAAATATTCTACAGGGTCATGATAAATGCGACTCCAATTTTATTTGAAAACGTTCATCAAATGATAACCTGATTCGCAAAGACACGGTTTTCATGAAGAAGATATTAAATGCACCTGTTGTCAAATATGAAGCATAGCCATTACAGGGTGGAATTTGAAATAAAATGTCACTAAGGTAAACTTGATCCTTCCAGTTTACAAGCGTAATATAAGTCCCAATATATACACTGTTGATCTTCCTCTCCGTCCATATATCCGTCGTGCAGGCATGTAAACACTGCTATTCGAACCGTATTTGATGAAATGCAATGAAATATGTTAACTCCTAAGGTGTAAATATGCGCAAATGGAATAATTATTTTGCTCTCTTAGTGTTTATAAGAGTTATTGATCCTTTTCTCATGCAGCTGAATACAGTATTTGGAAAACAACTGAGAAAGCAAACGATCTTAAAGTTTTGAACATGATCGCTCTGAAAAGTTATGCATGTCGTTGTCATGTTCTGAGCACGCGTATGTCGACAAATTACTTTAATTTCGAACATTCTGACAGAGTTGATGCCATTTCGTCTTGCCGATAAAAGCGCTGTATAACTGAATAACTAGTCTCCAGGCTTCTGGGTATCGATGGACACCGATAAATCACCATGCAGTTGAATGTGGCTTATGACATAAGCATATATACTTACAGTCAAACATCCATATGTATAAACCTTTCGGGTCACGGCATGGGGGAATGATATCGCATAATGACCAACCGTTGATAAAGGTTATGGCATAATAACTAATATACATACGTATATTACCACTTATGCAGAAGAATTAAACATGGATCTGAGATGCAAGCATCAAATTTGGCATATATTTATGGCATACCCTAAGAAATATATCAGACAATAGTGTCATCGCAGATTTTTCCTATTGGAAACCATGTTTCAAATTTCCCACAATCTATTTATATGTTGCCATCAATCGGTTGACTGGATCCACTTGTGGCGTTGCAAACTTAATTAAACTATACTATTTTAGCCACATTGACATTTATAATATTTGTACAAGGACCATATGAGATAAGAAAATTGAAATTGTTTCTTATTAGAAATGCTAAAGATATCAAATGTAACAATATGCTAAGAAAAAACGTGCTACTTATATACGATTAAACAGCATATCCAACAATTACAGATATAACATCTTATTTGTATCTACAGCAGACATGTTAGGTTCATTAGACTCTCATTGAAACTATACATGTCTAAGCTTTTTAAAGTTAGCAAATTTAATTTTCAGCCGTGGAGAACATGTGTTGTGCATATTTTCCCCGTGCCTTGTGCTTGTAAACTTGGGATTTCCTAGACTGTACGTAATATCAGCCCTGTACCGAGGGCCCATTTGTTATTTTGCCAGTAGAATATTCAATACGGACATGAAAAAGTATACATTTTATTGGCGTCTATATTACAGAGATTAATGTTTATGGAATGTATATTTGAAGAATAAAATGAATCTATTTACAACACTGTGATTTCTTATCAAGATCTTTGGTATTGTACTGTTCATAACCCCACCAATGAATCCATACTTTGAATCAAGAACACCTATATTGTGGGGGGGGGGGGGTTTATAGCGGAATCGACGAGCACAGCAATTATACAAAAGAGCTGGAATATTAGTTTCAAATGTAGAAACACAACTAGTGTTGGACATTTTCAAGAGTGAGTGAACACTAACTACGAGATGTAAATATATTTTTAGTCAGATAGCCAATTTTAAGGCCGTGAATAAAACTTACTTTAGTTCTTCATCTAGTTCATATACGGCTGTGATATATAATGCATCTCTCAGCTCCAAATTAAATTGTCTAAAATTCTTAATTTTAAATTTCTTCCATAATATATTTCGTAAATTTCGATCGAGATATTATAGTCAACAGCAAGCTATTTTTACTTTTGTTTTGTTATCCTGTATTTAATTTCCTCTCGCAATTGCATAAAAACTTTTGATGCTAATCAATGTTATCAGGTGCAAATCAGAAAATCCCTGTTTGGCATCACGAAGCTTAAATATTTATTTGAAACACATTATGTCATGCTGACAAATTCACTATTCTAGTCTAATTTAAAATCGTTACTTTATTTGATAATCAAATATTAAGATATATGTACAAAACAGTTTAGTGGTCTGATCACTATAGTTGTACGATGATTGTGTTGGCTAAAGGCATTGTTTTATTTCGTTTAATTCTTTTCAGTGTTATTGATTTATTTATAATTTGATCCTTTCCCCAGCAATGTAGAAAATGCAAAAGTATAAATGCAAACAATAATGTAAAATAATCCTCATGTTGTTTTACAGCATCGAATTAGTAAATACTAATTAGATCAATTGTTATGTATTGTACATCCATGTCAGATTAAAGTACAAGACAGAGAACATTACTACCGTGTGAATCACTTTTTTCACCATTTCTTGAACTTTAAAGACAAAATTCCTTTTATTAGATCTGTCATAAGGTCCTGGATAAGATTTGTCTTATTTGTGTACAACGTTTACGTGTCCAACTTTGTAAAGAAATTACAACACATTGCATCATTTCTAGAGACAATTAAGGGGAGACAAAAGTAACAATGCAAGCACTTATTAAAATAAGCATCGCGTATTGTTGCAGGTGCACTTTAGCTAAAACTATTTCGATCAATTGCCTTTGTTTGTATACCCATGTCAAGGGAAACGACACATGTGTAAATATTTTTCTTACCATTTACTGAAGGGTAATGATAAAGTAGTTTTAGTTACATCTGTCGGAAACACTTAATATAGCAGGTTTCTTCTTTGTACTTTACGTTGATATGTACTACTATATAAACAAGCTAACAATATCAAAAGATCGCTTATTATAATCAAATCGTGTAGTTTTTCCACTAAAATAAAACAACATTTTCGTGATCTGAAAGAAACTGTCTCATTTGAAATTCAAAAATATGAATTATGCAACATGTACCGTGAAATACTTTCATTTGTTTTGCGCCACGTATCAGGATAGCAACCTGCCTGCTCATATCACTGCCTCTCAAAATGCACAGTTGTATGTAGTATGAAATTACACTGCCGTGTGAAATGACTGAATACATGTCGTATTTCTAAAGGGTCAATTGATGAAATCAGGTTTATAATCGTAGCGATAAATTCATTTATAACATCAGTATCCACCGTCGTTATATTAATTCAGACCGGTGCGATAAGTTATATTTTAATTTCTTGTAGAAAGCCTGCATAGATAAATGGATTAAGAACATTCTAAGCTGGAACATGAAAGACGGACCAACTGCGTTTCTGGGATCATATGAATATCAATATCGTGTAGAATACTTTTGAATAAGTCAAATGATAAAAAGTATTATTTAGAAAACTTAAGCTTGACTCAATAAAAGTACATTTCAAATTCCGAATTTTTAATGAAATTGTTTAAATACTATCAGCACTTCAGAGGTTACGTTGTCGATAGAGGTCGTGTCGATAGTGGATGTGTCGATAGAGGACGTGTCGATAGAGGATGTGTCGATAGAGGTTGTGTCGGTCGCTGGATGTTATTGCTATTGATGCTTTTGAGATCTCACTGTTGTCATTATCGTTGCTGTGTTTCGTATTTTTCAATCATTACCAAAGATGTACCAAGTCGATTTAGGCGCCCTAATATGATTCGACGTAAATCATTTCCGACTGTAACACGTAACTAGATAAATCTGCATAACAAAATTGGTTGCAAATTCAAAGTGTCATTAACATTGCAACGAAATGCCATGTTCCTCTTATTTCTTTTACATAAGACATACTCATAATGTAAACATATCTAACTAATGTTGGCATATTGATTCGTTGCAACCATTACCTACTTATTTTCCATTAAATATATCGCACTATGATATTACGCACAGTATTTATCGTACCTACATTATTTGCAATATCTTGGTATTGTTCTTTTTTTTGGGGGGGGGGATATATGGAAATGTATTTCTACATACATACATATCTCCATACATGCATGGATTAACTTCCGATGTTATCTTCGGTTTCTCTTATGTCTACATTTCCTAAATCTCGCGCACGAGATACAAGTCAGTCGCTTTTGTGCTGAAATTTAATTGAAACCAAATGATCGACATGCTACGCTAATTGTCTTATGATGTCGTCAATAACAAAACTACAAGTATTTTCTGTCTTATATGCATAGGGAAGATATTACAAACATTTGACGAATATCATGACTATTGCAGATACGGAAGTGGAATATTGTGAACATTACGGTTAAATATCATATTTTTGGTAACAGGTTATTTCAAAGAGTATAAAATTAATAGCAGATTAAAAGCCATAACTCAGCGGAAGTTAGAACCGGTGTTTCACCAGATATTACACTGGGTCCAAGTTGTGTCCTCATCATTTGTGCAAACGATGAACCAGAGACAGCTAAAGGAGTTATTAATCCCTGTGCGGACGATGCTATTTTATAGATTGAACTGTCGAAATAGAATCCACATGCAGAAGAACTTTGATTCTTTTTTGCTTGTGCTTTTTGTCATAAAATTGGCAGCTAAAATGAATACACATGGGATATGAGAATCATTCATTTACGTGACAAGCTTAGCATAAACGATATGCGTGTATTGGTTGAAAAGACGCTTATGTTTATGGGGAAATTTCAGCATATATTATAAAGAGAATACAATCTTTGGTGTCATTAAAGCTGTATTCTCCTAAATCTATAATCTGGATACCCTTTATAATTCTGGCGAAGAATAAAACAATTAACCAAAGAACTGATGTTCTAAGCGGCACTATGTTAAACAGGACAATTAGAGTATACAGCACTTCAAGATTTATCAATACAGCATACCTATTTTCAGCATAATTGTGTTTGTTTTAAATAGCAAAATAACAGTTGCAGTTTTACCATAAACTGTATTAGTAAAGAGGAAATAAATAATTTCAACTAAAGCCGAAAACTGTTGACTAATGAGAACGTGAATGCTTTCTGAATATATATATAAATATTAGCTTATATATATATATATATATATATATATATATATATATATATATATATATATATATATATATATATATATATATATATATATATATATATACATATATATAAGTGTATAAGAAATGAACATTTGATTTTTTCTTATGACAAAATGGTGATCTAATCAAACCTAATATGATGAATTGATAGGCAAAGGTACAAGGTAAGAACAAATTTGTCAAATGAAGGCAGAAACGAAACACAAAATAAAAGACGACAAGAAGAAGAAAACGCACAAATTTGTAATAATTTAAGTAAGAAGAACAACATATATAAATCACAAACAATAATGGAATATGGAAGAAAGAAAGACAAAACGAAGGAATGTTAAAGGAGTAGTATATTTAAAATCGTGAGGAGGTAAGTACAGACAAAAAGGGTATTTCACCTTTATTTTATAATGACTGATTACAAACTTTGCTTAATGAAACTTTTCTCAAGTACTGAGATTTTGTTTTGTGAAACGTTCAGGTGAATATTGGTAAAAATAAATAAACTATTATGTTAACTTCTATCTACAAAAATAGAATACAAACCATTTCACCATTGCACTTCATGAAATCGTGAGAAGAATATTTATCCAATTGTTGTACGTCATAACATAAACATTCTTGGAGCTCTTTCTCAACACGGAAATTTCGGATATAAAAGTTTCATATTGCACCTATAAGATGCCTTAAAGTGTGCTTTATGTGCTGAAAACGTAACAAGATATGTGATACTGAGGACAATTAAAACAAGGTTCTATGCACTGGTAATTTGGATGAGATATTGTACGCATCACTGTAAGAGAAAGAGAATTTCTAGGTCATTTTTCCAATCAGATTTTAACCCATCATCTGTTGTCTCAACTTTATTGGTGCTATGGATACTTTGCATCATCATGCATTCTATGAGAGTTGTTGGGAATTTGATACATGTAACACTCATTGCGGATAACAATTTTTCAAAATATCTGCTTACATCTTCCCAGACGTCATGGCAATGTATCAATATAGCTTCAGACCTGCAACAACTGTATAATCACCTGACCATATGAAAATAGTTTGACATTCTCTGTCTCTTCATAACGTTGCTTGATAGCGCGTTGAATTGGAAACTTGTCCCAAAGTAACATAACACCTAAACATTAGTATATATATATATATATATATATATATATATATATATATATATATATATATATATATATATATATATATATATATATATATATATAGATAGATAGATAGATAGATAGATAGATAGATAGATAGATAGATAGATTGCAAATGTGACATTATAATCTAATTCAGCAAGAAAGGGCTTGCATTACAAAATTATGAAAATAGTCTCCCAAGAATCAATCAAAATGCTGTAAATTACAACATTTGATGACGTAAACTATCGTTGGGTATTGATACTTTATTTAAGAAGCTATTCAGATCAACGTTTGGTACATGTAATGAAAATGCTAGTTTAGCTTCTAAAGACATATATAGAAAAACAACTGTTCGTCATTACACTTTAAAATATTGTATTACACAGGAATCGTCGTTTTCTATGTTAGACTCCAATCTGATATGGATGTGCAAGATTTGACAATTGATCCAAGTAGTATTTAATAATTGGCAATTGTAAAATTACAAGAGGCTTATTTTCCATTAGAACTTGCATGTTTATTTTTCTCTGCTCTAAAGTGTCTTTAGAAAGGATGCAATAATAAATCCCATTTCGTAATTACACTTGAACAAGTGCTTAGAAAGATATTGACACATGTGTCACTGCTCTTGATCATATGCTTCATTTTAACATGAATGTACGGAAAATAACAATTGATCCAAATAGTATTAATAGCAAGCTGTAAAACTACATTAAGCTTATTTGCCATCAGGATTTGCTTTTTCCTTTTGTCTGCTAAAAACTGCCTCAAGAAATGACCCATTGTGGTGTAATGTCTAGTAAATAAACGTATTTTACTCAAACGAATGCAGCCATGCAGAGAGTTGTTATGAAGACACACACACACACTATTCCCACAGTTAAGACGAAACACTAAATCTCTTTTGAAAACATCTTAATGCTTGATTAATAAATAAAGGAACGATTACAAATCAGATTTGCATACAAAGCAGATGAAACAGAGTCAGCATTAAAAAAAGGCGTTTCGGAGAAAGTTTAAGGATTGTAATACAAAATAGGGAATATGGTTTCAATATTGGAATGTTAACAAAGTGTTCCTTTTTTCGTATAACTGTCGTTGATGAGAGAATTTATATTGTTATATTTTGTAATAGGCCCGCAAAATATCCACGTGTTCCTGGCTATAGTTATGTGAAGATTTAATTTATTGATTCATATCTGAGCGGTATATTTTTATCCAAATGGTGAAAAGAAGATGTTTGGTATATGAAGCAGAACATTAGATACTGTTACATGTATCGGACATTATGGGGATATAGACATTTAATACTATTGGCTCACTATGTCCAAAACAAATTCAACATGGAAAACGTACCATCGGTCTATCAGAATATAACATGGGTGGGTCTGAAGGGGGTTTGTGACAGTTGCATATGGAATAAACCTTAAGACATATGGGTCCCGAAGATAATTTGATATGGATGGGTTACATGAAGTTAATGAATGGAATATGTTTAGCTTATTAGGATTTAAAATGGATGGTCAAAACGAGGATATATCATAAGAATTACCAAAGAGTCTCAACAACAACACTCGTCTTTGCACAATCAGACAAGATTGTTACAAACCAACATACAATCACATAAACAAATCTCAAGAGAGTATGATATGGTTTGGTATGATGACTTACATGTACTCTTTCGAATACATTTCTTACAATCGAAAACACGTCGTTATAAGCATACCAATCTCTCTCGCTCTCTATTTCTCTCTCTCTCTCTCTCTCTCTCTCTCTCTCTCTCTCTCTCTCTATATATATATATATATATATATATATATATATATATATATATATATATATATATATATATATATATATATATATATATATATATATCATCCACAAAATTCAAAACAATTACTACGAACCAATCATACAATAAGTGTTCTCTTACAATATCTAGGGTTCCAAGGGTTGTCATCGCCGGGGGCAGATGTGGAAGATAAGTACCCACTTCCCTTTTAATTCTCCCAATGGATTTCGTCTGCTAGAGCCTCTGACAACCAAATCCAGCTCCAGGCCTTCACGAGTGGCGGAACTGGTTTAAACTGACTGGACAAGGGATGACAGGCGGGTTTCTGGTGCCTCAAAAGCAGATGATTCGGGTAGATGGGGCTCTTCAACCTTGTGTGGTCGCCCATCAAGGAGAAGGCAAACGCCGATTTCAAACCTTCGCTGCCTTGCGACTATATCCTTTTATGGGGAAGGCTAAGGGAGTAAACCCCAACAGAAAATCCGGAGACGGAGTCCCTAAGGGGACCTGTCATGAATGAGAATGGGCTGTGCCTTCTAGAGATGTGCTCGTACCACGACCCCAGCATCACCATTTCATTCTTTCAGACAAAGCCACAGCACAAAGTGTCTTGGAGCATCCCCGGTCTAAACACTGGCACCAGCTGGACTTGATCATTACAAGCCGATCAGCCATGAATGGTGTGCTTCCTACCCGTACCTTCCACAGTGCTGACTGAGACACCTACCACTCGCTGGTGTGCTGCAAAATGAAGCTTCAGCCGAAGAGGATCCACCGCTCTAGGCAATAGAGCAAACCACGCATTGATGTGAGCAAAACATCATATCCAGACAAGGCTGAGGAATTCACCTATGCTCTTTCCAAGACCTTTGATTAAATAAAAACAACGGCAGTGCCAAAGAAAGATGGGATCACATCAGAGAGACTGTGTACAGCACAGTCACATGGATCTTTGGTAAGAACAATCAAAGAACAATGACTGGTTTGAGGCTAACTCTGCCACACTCATGCCAGCCATAGAAGAGCGTCGCAGTGCTCACCTGCAATACAAGCGATGCCCCTGCCAGAAGACACTACAGGCATACAGGTCTACCAGAAGCAAAGTGCAGAGATTAGCGCGGCAGTGTGCGAATGAGTACTGGCGTCAGCTCTGTCAGAGCATACAGTCAGCAGCAGATATCGGAAACTTCAGAGGCATGTCCGATGGCATAAAGAAAGCAATGGGTCCCACGAAGAACGTGACAGCACCATTAAAGTCTGCCACAGGTGATACCGTTCACAACAAGGTCAAACAGATGGATCGTTGGGTGGATTACTACTGTGAACTGTACTCCAAAGAGAACCACGTGACCAATGACGCCCTCAACGCCATTGAAAACCTCCCTCTCATGGCCGAACTGCACGAGAAACCTACTGTATACGAACTAAAGAAGGACATAGAGAAACTGTCCTTAGGTAAAGCCACAGGGAAGGATGGCATCACAACAGAACCCATCAAGTGCGGATGTAGCGTCCTGCTCACACACCTGAACGACATCCTCTGGCAGTGCTGGGACGAGGGTGCAGTGCCTCAGGAGAGGCGAGACGCTAACATCATAACCCTGTACAAGAACAAGGGCGACATAAGCGGCTGCAGCAACTACAGGGACATATCACTTCTCATCATCATGGGAAAAGTTTTTGCACGTGTAATCCTAAACAGACTACAGACGCTTGCTGCCAGTGTGTACCCAGAGTCGTGAGATAGGTCCAAAATCGACATGATCTTCTCTGTCAGGCAACTGCAGGATAAATGCAGAGAACAACACAGACCCCTCTTCCTCGCTTATATAGACCTCACCAAGGTATTATATCTTTTCATCAGAGACGGACTCTTCACAATACTGGCGGAAGTTAGTTGCCCTCCAAAGCTGCTCAGTATGATCCAGTCATTCCACGATGACATGAAAGGCACAGTGCAGTACAATGGCTCAACATCCGACCCCTTTGACATCCACAATGGAGTGAAACAGGGCTGCGTCATTGTCTCCACGCTCTTGGGCATCTTCTTCGCAGTCCTACTCAAGCACGCCGTTGGGACATCCACAGAAGAGATTTACATGCAAACGCGATGCTTCCCTAGCCACCCACACAGAGGCTGCGATGCAGCGCCTGATAGACCGCTTTGCTAAAGTATGCAATGAGTTTGGTTTAAACATAAGCCTAGAGAAAACAAACATCATCATCAACAACTACGAACTTGCTGTGGTCTGTCAGTTCATGTACCTCGGCTCTCCATCACCAACAACCTCTCGCTCGATGCTGAACTCAACAAGCGGATCGGAAAGGCATCAACAACTTCTCCAGTTTATCTCAGAGAGTGTGGAACACCAGCATGCTGTACCCTGAACACTAAGATCACAGTGTACCGTGCCTGCGTTCTAAGCACTCTCATATACGCCAGTGAAACCTGGACTCTGTACGCCTCACAAGAGAAAAGTCAGAGCGCCTATCACATGCGATGCCTACGGCGCATACTTGGGATTATTTGGGGAGATCGAGTAACAAACAACAAGGTGCTCGAGCGTGCCAAGATTCTCAGCATTGTCACACTTCTCCAGCAGCGTCGCATCCGATGGCTAGGTCATGTACGTCGGATGGATGACGGACGGATCCCCGAAGACATTCTTTATTCGGAACTCGCCTCTGGCTAAAGGTCGCTCGGACGGCCACATCTCCGCTTCAAGGATGCCTGCAAGCACGACATGAAAGCCTATTGATATCGATGTCAACACCTGGGAAGAGCTCGCTCTAGACAGATCAAGCTGGCGGCATGCTCTGATCACTGGTCTGAAAGTCGGAGAGGACAAGCTACGCATGCTAGCTGATGTAAGACGATCACAGAAGAAGAAGAAGCAGCTCCAACCAACACCAGACGCAGCCTTTAAGTTCAGCAAGTGCAGCAAGAATTGCCACTCCCGCATTGGACTACATAGCCACAGCAGATGCTGCACAACCACCAACGGGGACATCTCTCATGGGCGCAGTTCCATCGTCTCGCAAGACTAACGGATGCCAACAAGTACAATCTCTAGCGATTATGACTCTACTAAAACAAGTGATATCTTTTTTATGGAAATTGAATGGATAAGAACACCTATCAAAAGACAAACACACTACAAGTGGCAAAGAAATGTCATATCTTTACAAACAAACACCGATTTTCGCAAACCTAATCTCACTTATAAATGTATGTTATGGTATTGCGTATATTATAATGAATAACACTTGTGCTTACAAATAGTTATGGGTTCAAACCAACGTCTAATGTGTATAGAATGTGGTATTATATCAAACATTATACTCCCCATCTAATACTCGTCCTTGCAAATAAATACACGCATACTTATAAAATACTGTCCAGTTGGTATAATATGGTATTGTATAATGACAAATACTCGGTTATACATACAATTCAGTACCAATTGTTACTAAGCAATATCTAGATGAAAATAGTGTTTATAAAATTGCATTGAATGAAATCTAGTTTATCATCATTATTGTGTGCAGTGCGTGCTCAGCCATTTATCAGTGTCATCATCAACAAGGGTCAGAGCCTGCAATTTACCGGGGAACATTTGGAGCGGACAATTGTTCACAATGTGTGACATTATCTGAAGAGCCCCACAGCAACATGAAGAGCTTATAGCGTGTCCCCATCGGACAAGGTTAACTGCACAACCACCCTGTCCTGTCCGAACTTGGTTCCTCGTGGTCCATAGATGACGTGAGAGGTTAAAGCAAGGAGGGCAGAGAGATAGCTCAGCAACGAGGGATTAGTTTATAACATCTGTTGAAGGCCATTCGACACTTCATGCCGAAATAGCTGTCATATCCTCTGGTGACTAACCTAACCTGATTGGGCGTCTCGAAGTCAAGCGGACTGCTCGATCTGAGGTGATGTTTATGTAAAGTGGAAGTTTATCACTGGCATGGACCTTATCCAACACTTTTGTGGCTGCTTCCTGACGACTTACATGTGTAGAAGGAATGTACCTGCGTATCGGTAGCCATGGTAGAGAAGTAGGACGTAGTGTTCCAGAGATTATGCGCATTATTGCGTTGAAATGGACACTAATTAGCTTAGAATGAGATGTTCGAGCCCAGCTTCGAGTCCAGTACTCGACTGTTGAATAATAGAGAGTTAGACGCTGATGTCTTGAGTGTCTGAACACTAGCGCCCCAGGTTGAGTCAGTCAGTTGCGAAGTAGGTTGCTTCGATAGCTACTTTATGAAGGAGTTTTTTTCAGGTGGTTACCTACGGCTCTGGAAGATATGTGAATTCGAGAAGATCACATTGTCAATCAAACATACTCCATTACAGATCCCACCAAATGGAACAGCTTCCTCTCTTTAGTTAACTTCAACTTAATTTGATGCGTCTAGAAGAGTTGTCCAATATATTGGCAAGACACACTTGTCACTATGGCGCTGCAAGCGCAGGACCTGCAATCACCTACTGGGAGCAGTACTGACCACTTTGAATAGCAGTCCCTCCTGTGATGAATGAGAGCTGCCATGATAGTTTCAAGGTCATAAATAGCTCTAGCCTACTGAGCTGACGAGCTCTTTATGAGTTTGGTTTTGCACACTACTGGCTGCATGTTCGCTCACATATTAATATCACAAAATGCCCAAGTGGTTGCAATTAGTATTCAATGAACTCTGGTGCAGTATTCAAAACAGAAAATAATGGTCTAACATCATCTTTGGTTTTCCAACTGTCTCATCCAAATGATGAGATAATGTAAGACACCGTAAATGCATAAAACAT
This sequence comes from Sinohyriopsis cumingii, assembly GCA_028554795.2. Classification (NCBI taxonomy): domain Eukaryota; kingdom Metazoa; phylum Mollusca; class Bivalvia; order Unionida; family Unionidae; genus Sinohyriopsis; species Sinohyriopsis cumingii. Next base: position 67,945,329 of record CM068840.1, read on the forward strand.
TGGCAACACACTAATTACTATCAAGTGTTAGGGCCATTGAGTGCGATGCTAAGAATCTAGCGTTTTTCAAAGTGACTAAAGACCAACACATTTCAGGGATGATGAGGCGCTTGGCTAACGTAGCTTCCATAATGAACACATTTTTAAAAACCTTTCTTTGCGTAGAGGAGGATTTGTGTATCTTCATGAATGCATGCAGAGAAATCTGAACCATCTCTTGGACATGTAAGCATCATAGCATAGCCATATGTGCTGATGAGTTGTTTTTGTTCATGGACAACAAAACGGCTCAGTCTCGTTGTCAAACATTCAAAAAAATGCATGGTATTGTGAGGCCGGATATGATCAACACGTCCCTTCACTCCCTTTCCACTCTGGCTTTGTGCACCTTCATTTAATCTGTACAGGAGATATTCATCGCAAACAGCATTGGTGCTGCTCGCTAAATGCAGTGGGGAAATCAGGTACAGTAGGAAGATTTATGCTGCATACTCTCTGAATTTTATTTCAGGGCGAGGTAGTAGCACTGGGACAGGAGAATCACCCATTGAGGATAATGAGTTCAGCTGTTGGACTGGAATCCCTGTGCTTTGCAGTTACTGGGTTGCCAAAGAAACCTACTAGATGCTATTTTTTTTTACAATTCTCATTGTGCCCCTTTTGAGAGTACGCCTCTGGAATAACTGGTTTTATTTACGAAGTGCTTGTCGAGGTTTCCGTCTAATATGTGCGACACAACATTCAATTTGGATAACATGGAACAGTCATTCTTCTGGGATGATACCAGAAGCTGCAACTTGTAGCTTGTGTTCTCCGTGCTAATATACCGTACACAAGACATACTAGACAATGAAAATGTGCGTATTGAATTTTATGAAAGATTGAGTGTATGTTAGGCACGATAACATACAATAACCCTATGCCCTCTAAATAGTGGTTTGTAGTAATAGAACGCTTGGTTGAAAAAAAGATTGTATCGTAGTCATCATTTAAAACATTAACAATTCCATTTCAAATTAACTTGTACACATTTGTATGTGTGTGTGCGTGTGTGTTTATTTGCACAATGTCATAGGTGATTCATGGAAAACTGAGAGTATTTGCGTTCACTAGATTATATAATACCTACATCAAGTCCCAAGCCTTGAAACAGTAGCCAAAATAAGAGCAGTGCAGTGCTTTCTTTATATGGGATCCTTACATCACTATCATTAGCTTTCTTTATATGGGATCCTTACATCCCTATCATTAGCTTTCTTTATATGGGATCCTTACATCGCTATCATTAGCTTTCTTTATATGGGATCCTTACATCGCTATCATTAGCTTTCGTTATATGGGATCCTTACATCGCTATCATTAGCTTTCGTTATATGGGATCCTTACATCGCTATCATTAGCTTTCGTTATATGGGATCCTTACATCGCTATCATTAGCTTTCTTTATATGGGATCCTTACATCGCTATCATTAGCTTTATTTATATGGGATCCTTACATCGCTATCATTAGCTTTCTTTATATGGGATCCTTACATCGCTATCATTAGCTTTCTTTATATGGGATCCTTACATCGCTATCATTAGCTTTCTTTATATGGGATCCTTACATCGCTATCATTAGCTTTCTTTATATGGGATCCTTACATCGCTATCATTAGCTTTCTTTATATGGGATCCTTACATCGCTATCATTAGCTTTCTTTATATGGGATCCTTACATCGCTATCATTAGCTTTCTTTATATGGGATCCTTACATCGCTATCATTAGCTTTCTTTATATGGGATCCTTACATCGCTATCATTAGCTTTCTTTATATGGGATCCTTACATCGCTATCATTAGCTTTCTTTATATGGGATCCTTACATCGCTATCATTAGCTTTCGTTATATGGGATCCTTACATCGCTATCATTAGCTTTCGTTATATGGGATCCTTACATCGCTATCATTAGCTTTCTTTATCTGGGATCCTTACATCACTATCATCAGCATTCTTTATCTGGGATCCTTACATCACTATCATCAGCATTCTTTATCTGGGATCCTTACATCACTATCATCAGCATTCTTTATCTGGGATCCTTACATCACTATCATTAGCTTTCTTTATCTGGGATCCTTACATCACTATCATTAGCTTTCTTTATCTGGGATCCTTACATCACTATCATTAGCTTTCTTTATCTGGGATCCTTACATCACTATCATTAGCTTTCTTTATCTGGGATCCTTACATCACTATCATTAGCTTTCTTTATCTGGGATCCTTACATCACTATCATTAGCTTTCTTTATCTGGGATCCTTACATCACTATCATTAGCTTTCTTTATATGGGATCCTTACATCACTATCATTAGCTTTCTTTATATGGGATCCTTACATCACTATCATTAGCTTTCTTTATATAGGATCCTTACATCACTATCATTAGCTTTCTTTATCTGGGATCCTTACATCACTATCATTAGCTTTCTTTATCTGGGATCCTTACATCACTATCATTAGCTTTCTTTATCTAGGATCCTTACATCACTATCATTAGCTTTCTTTATATGGGATCCTTACATCACTATCATTAGCTTTCTTTATCTGGGATCCTTACATCACTATCATTAGCTTTCTTTATATAGGATCCTTACATCACTATCATTAGCTTTCTTTATCTGGGATCCTTACATCACTATCATTAACTTTCTTTATCTGGGATCCTTACATCACTATCATTAGCTTTCTTTATATGGGATCCTTACATCACTATCATTAGCTTTCTTTATATGGGATCCTTACATCACTATCATTAGCTTTCTTTATCTGGGATCCTTACATCACTATCATTAGCTTTCTTTATATAGGATCCTTACATCACTATCATTAGCTTTCTTTATCTGGGATCCTTACATCACTATCATTAGCTTTCTTTATCTGGGATCCTTACATCACTATCATTAGCTTTCTTTATATAGGATCCTTACATCACTATCATTAGCTTTCTTTATATGGCATTCTTACATCACTATCATTAGCTTTCTTTATATAGGATCCTTACATCACTATCTTTAGATGATAAACCTAATAATCTATCGACATTTCTTTGATTATCTGAGTTCGCAAGTTTATGTCATAAGCTAACTTCAAATGTAACATTTTTTACAGCAATACTTCGAAACTTCAGAAACTGTTAGCCGCAAGACGAAGGGAGGCAATTCTAGCACAATTCGTGGAAGTAAAGTGATTTGCCGACGTACAAATGCTCAGATGATGACAATGATATCTTAAACCTTTCAGGGCGCACTGTTCAAAAATGTGAGTCCCATCGTTTCTCAAGTGCTCGCCAATTATTGAAGAGTATATTAAGACTGTATAAGAGTATGTTCAACGTTTGCTTCTGTGACATTTGATATAAAATTTTCTAGGTAATGGTTATGTCCCAGAGTACACTGCAGCTGCATTTAATATCTTTTACATAAATCGTATCATCACGAATGATGTTCGCATTTAATGAAATTAGCAAATAAACGTTGGGTCGTATTGATCACGTCCATATGGGATTATTGTACAGTCTAGACTTGGCGTAAGATACATTAACTGCTACGTATATACTCAGCTAGATCAAACGAGGGTACTACGTTTTATATGTACGACCTATTATCTAATTAATCCACCTAAACGTTATCTACTTCAGCTTGTTATATTTCTATAGTTCATGACGGTAAGTTATTAGCTTAACGTGAATATTAAAACAACTATTTAATAAAGTAACGAACTAATCATTTGCTGATGAAAGATTGAATGAGTTGAAAATTACTGAAAATTGAATATAAAAAGGCTTTGCTCAGACTTTATTAATAATACCGAGAGGCGATACAAGTGGAGTGTAGATCCATCCTGCATTCATTCATTTAAACGTGCATTTTTTTTTTCATTGGACACGTCTGCTTCATCCACGGGCATGCTCTCCTCTCCGTCTCCTTCTTTCACGATCTTGAAGTCGCATCCATACTGAATCACCTTGAATCCGTTTGGAACACTAATCACACCAGCTTTGATTCAAAACCTGTAAGTACATAACATGAAAAGCTTTCATTATCAGATATATGCCTATATAATTTAGCATAAAATAAGATAAGTATCTGAAAGAAAACCATAAGCGCAATTAATTGTAACGGGAATACGTATTTATTTATTTATTTCATTATATGATTATTTCTTTATTTTCAATTGATAACCGTCAGGTGATAAATTCTACGTTTAATTTCTATATGAAAAATTCGCAAAAAATGCACTTACATATTTTCGTTCTGAATCACTTAGTAGCTTCTTATCAATACAATTACTTTCGTTTTAGCAATCAAGTTATCCATTCGATCTGCTAAAATGATAACAAACTACAAGGATGTTTCTGGAGTGGAAATAACAAATGTTTATCTTTGTTCAATGACTGTTAACCCAGATATTTAGAAATAAATTGTTTTGTGACTGACTCCTACGAAATAATCTTAAAGCCATAAGACTTTCATGCTGGTATATTTTGCTCCTTACAGAAAATCTATTTATTTAAGCTGACGTCATGACAGATGGAGCTACAGGAGTATAGAAGCTTTTATAAACCTTGAGCGACCCATTTGTTTTAAAAAACAAAATATAAAATACGTTTCCCACAACATATATGCATCGTTATCTAGATGAATTTAAGATAACTAAACGGGGATTACCTTCGCCTCTACGCATATATTTGTATTTTCATCATGCTTTTTACCAAAGCCCTTGACCTCAGCAAAATATACATATCCTTACTACCATCTTTCATCACTGACTTGCTCAACTCGAATGCTTCAAACAGACAAATAACATTATTTCCTTGACCAGCTTTGCAGCTGGCATGATTTCTCAGGTGGGAAGTCAGACCGTGATTTTAATAAGAACTGCAACTGGACGAAGATGTCATCAGAGCGAGACCTTTTGGGAATCGGCACGTCGTTAACAGTTAATGGAAGCTCTACTGGCGAAAAGGGCCCATAACCCAGTTTGCAATCAACATGGCAGGTTGATATCGCATCCAAACAATACCATGCTATGCTTCATACCGAGGTTCAGCCAGCAATTCAGGCGCAGCGTGGATATGAATAACGTGGCCAGGCTTTAAATAAAACTACCCACTTGTGTTAAACAGGAATGCCCTACTCAATAGTAAAATAAATCCATAGTAAAAGTGTATGGAGCCACTGTTCCAGTACAAGCAGCCCATAGTCAACGCTTCTGTTTTTCTCAAAGATAAGACATATATGATAAAACTTGCAGTCAAAAAGGAACTGTCCACGATACATGGTCTAACTTTCAGCAACGTGTTGACGACCAGAGGTAAAATCTGTGATAGCCTTGCAAAGTACATTCAACAAAAATTTCTAGGCAGCAGACAAAATAAACGTGACGGTCAATTTCCAGAATGATTCTACCATCGTATTGTGAGTTGATGAGATCGAGCAACTAATTGCTAACACTAATGCTACAGAACTAATATAATGTACTTGAGGAATACATGCATTACGAGTCATAAATAGGGTTAACTGTTGGAATGTTGTAGTATCGCCCGTTTTTCGAACAAAGCTACAATCATAACCAGTGGAACCAGTGGAACAGACTGTCATCCCTTTATTGAAAGATGACAAAACATGTTAATGGACCAGACTACTACAGAAAGTATCCAACGAGTTTTTCCCTTGATTTTTGTTTGTGTTCCTTCAAAAACAAAATGTATGTGGGAAATCGTGTCAGGTGCGATCGGTGGTAGTTGCGTACAGTACCTGAAATACATTTGACTGCCGGTGTTTAACAAAGAATTCGGCATGGTGGCATGATTTTTCAAGTCAGTCTTCGTACGTATTCGGTTATCTATATGCGAGACGTCACTTCATTGTTTACAGTCAGAGCACAGACCTCCATAGCGAAGATTTACTTCATGCTCCGCCTGTACATGTACACTGATATTCTGTTGTTAGCATGATGCCTACTGTGATGTAATCGAAGGCACATCTTGTTCACGATTGGACATGTGCAGGTGCATGAATCACCGGTTGTGTCTTTGATCATTTGCGTGACTGTAAACAATCATGAAATATAGCCATTGGCACTAATAACGCACCGTATCTAAAGCAAAGCTTGTTCAACAAAAAGGTATGGAAGATGGGGTAATTTTAATGTCACTTTTATTACGTTGGCGATTATCTATAGCCAAAATATGGTTTCAAACTACAGTATGTTGTCTGAGTAGAGACGAATATTGCAATAGTGTACACCAGGCATCCGTTTGAAACTTGTATATGAGAAAGAATATTGTATACGCCCATAACATCAACGACACACCCAATGTATTTCCATTGAGCTTTTGGCTGATCGTTTGGACTTTGAAAATGGAACGGTCGATGATTGTTCACTTGTACGGTTACTACTATAACATGTTTGCAGCAAAACAAAATGATAGTCTAGCAGTGCAGGGCACTATTACATCATTGATGTTAAGGTTTTGAATGATGACATATATAATTTTAATACAAGTTTTGAAAGGGCACATGCTATTAAGTTCTTTGCTTTTATTATCTTTCATCAATTAAGGTTTTGAAACCTGACGACAATCACATGATTTTATTATATGATACACAGGTTATTTATCACAAATATCTAATTGCCTTCACCCCGAGGTCATTTGCGTATAGAGATATTATTGGCATGTGGGAGCTTTGGTGTCCTTCCCTTACCATGTTAAGACATGTTGTGTCGCACGAGTGTTTATCACAACACGCCTAAAGCCCTTGAAATGACCAACTACAGCGGTCGTAAAGATGTCCTACTGAAGCAGACGAATGAGTATTAAATTCATTGAAGCAAAAGAGGCCAAAGAGCAACAGATGAAACCCTCTTTCGGGCCGGTATTGATAAGATGCCGATTGTGTATAGCCTACAATAAGGTGACTAGGTAACGCAAGAAATTATACTGACGAAAGTAGCAGGAAACCAATCAATCCTATGACCTCGCAGTAACATGAGGGTACGTCGGTCAAATTTTGTGTCTGATTGTTTTGGGTGGATATCAATGAAACAATTTCTAAGCGGAATTATTTTAATCTAAGGAACGAAAAGAACAATTGACTGCAAAAAAGGAATGTTTCGATATAACGTCTCTATCTGAATCATCCTATAAAGTCATAGTATATACAGCTAAAATAGGGCAACATGGTAAATACAGCTATATACAGCTATAACATGGCAACATGGTATATACAGCTATAACATGGCAAGCGTGTTAATGACCGTACTTACAAGACTATAAATTACCGATCTAGAAATCTCAGGCAAATTCACTTCTCCTTTGACATAAACGCCATCTTCCCAACGAGCCACATTAATAGGTTACAGGTGTGCGTTCGTAAAGAAGAAATCCCATCCAACCCCGTCCATATCAAATAAATGTTCATATCACGCAGCTCATAATATATATATATATATATATATATATATATATATATATATATATATATATATATATATATATATATATATATATATATATATATATATATATATATATATATATATATATATATATATATATATATATATATATATATATATATATATATATATATATATATATATATATATATATATATATATATATATATATATATATATATATAGATATATCGATATATAGATATATATAGATATATCTATCTATCTATATATATATATATATATATATATATATATATATATGTGTGTATATATATGTCTATATATATCTGTGTATATATCTATGTAATTATGTGTATATATATGTGCATATATCTGTGTGTATCTGTGTATATATCTGCGTATATATCTGTGTATATATCTGTGTATATATCTGTGTATATATCTGTGTGTATCTGTGTATATATCTGTGTATATATCTGTGCATATATCAGTGTGTATCTGTGTACAAATCTGTGTATATATCTGTGTGAATCTGTGTGCATATCATTCTATATATCTGTGTATATATCTGTGTGTATCTGTGTATATATCTGTATATATATATATGTTTATATATCTGTGTGTATCTATGTATATATATATGTGTATATATCTGTGTATATATCTGTGTGTATCTGTGTATATATCTGTGTATATATCTGTGTGTATATCTGTGTGTATATCTGTGTGTATATCTGTGTCTATATCTGTGCGTATATCTGTGTGTATATCTGTGTCTATATCTGTGTATATCTGTGTGTATCTCTGTGTCTATATCTGTGTGTATATCTGTGTGTATATCTGTGTCTATATCTGTGCGTATATCTGTGTGTATATCTGTGTCTATATCTGTGTATATCTGTGTGTATCTCTGTGTCTATATCTGTGTATACCTGTGTGTATCACTGTGTCTATATCTGTGTATATCTCTGTAAATATCTGTGTATATCTCTGTGCATATCTCTGTGTATTTCTGTGCATATCTCTGTGTATATCTGTGTATATCTCTGTGTATATCTGTGTATATCTCTGTGTATATCTCTGTGTATATCTGTGTATATTTCTGTGTATATCTCTGTGTATATCTGTGTATATCTCTGTGTATACCTCTGTGCATATATCTGTGTATATTTCTGTGTATATCTCTGTGCATATATCTGTGTGTATCTCCGTGTATATCTCTGTGTATATCTCTGTGTATATCTGTGTAAATCTCTGTGTATATATTTGTATATCTGTGTATATCTCGGTGTATATCTATGTGTATATCTCTGTATGTATCTGTGTATATCTCTGTGTATATCTCTGTGTATATCTCTGTGTATATACATGTGTATATCTCTGTGTATATCTCTGTGTATGTATCTGTGTATATCTCTGTGTATATATCTGTATATATATCTGTGTATATATCTCTGTATATCTCGGTGTATATCTATGTGTATATCTCTGTATGTATCTGTGTATATCTCTGTGTATATATCTCTGTATATATCTGTGTATATCTCTGTGTATATCTCTGTGAATATATCTGTGTATATATCTGTGTATATCTCTGTGTATATCTGTGTATATATCTGCGTATATCTCTATGTATATATCTGTGTAGATCTATGTATATCGCTGTGTATATATCTGTGTATATCTATGTATATCTCTGTGTATATATCTATGTATATATCTGTGTATATGTCTATGTATGTATCTATGTAAATATATCTATGTATATATATATGTATATATCTATGTATATCTATGTATATATATGTATGTATATATATATATATATATATATGTATATATATAACTATGTATATATGTATATATAAATATGTATATCTATGTATATATATGTATATATATATCTATATATATATGTATATCTATGTATATATATATATATATATATATATCTATATATCTATATATATGTATATGTATATATATATATATGTATATATAAATACATTTATATATGTATCTATGTATATATACATATATATATGTATCTCTGTATATATATATATACATATATATATGTATCTATGTATACATACATATATATATCTGTATCTACGTATACATATATATATATGTATCTATGTATACATATATATATATGTATCTATGTATACATATATATATATGTATCTATCTATCCATATATATATGTATGTATCTATGTATACATATATATACACATATATATATGTATCTACGTTTACATATATATACATATATATATATATGTATATACGTATACATATATATACATATATATATATGTATCTACGTATACATATACATACATATATATATATGTATCGACGTATACATATATAAATATACATATATAGATATGTATCTACATATAGATATATATACATATACATATATATATATATATATATATATATATATATATATATATATATATATAGATAGATAGATACATATAGATACATAAAGATATACCTACATATACACATATATATATATCTATAAACACAGACATATGCATATATATATATATATCTATCTTCACACAGATATACATATATATATATATCTGCACATACATATACATATATATATATATATATATATATATATATATATATATATATATATCTACACATACAAATACATATGTATATATCTATCTACACATACATATACATATATTTATATATCTAACTACACATACATATACATATATATATCTATCCACACATCGATATATATATATATATATATATATATATATATATATATATATATCTACACATATATATATATCTCTCTACACATAGATTTACATATTTATATATCTATCTACACATATATATACAGATATATATCTATCTACACACATATATATATATATATATATCTACAGATAGATATACATACTTATGCATATATATATATATCTATCTGCGCATACATATACATATATATATACATATATATCTATCTACACATGGATATAAATATATATATATATTTGTATTTACACATAGATATACA